>QANT01004195.1:29861-176262 GCA_003254885.1 Purshia tridentata | reverse complement strand
TGATTATAACTTTATAAGAGAGACAAAAATTAAATAAAATAATTTTTTATCTTAAACAAAAATTTATAGGCCCGGCCCATTTAATGTACAATATGAGTACAGTTAGGTTTGTAAATTATATCAAGTCTAAGTCTTAGTTATATGGGTTGACACGAAAAATCAAATTAGATTAAACAAAATATGACATTATAATGTAGAATTCATCCTCTAAAATCATATTGAGTAAGATTACTCCAGTTTGTGTCTCAAATATCATTCTATCATATTAGCTAATAATATTTTCTTTTTCTTTTTCTTTTGACCAAAAGATTATCTTATTCTTTTTTTTCTCAAAATATTATCTTATTCTTATATAATGTTGTTTGGTAGGAAAATGTTTTAGATTCTTTTTTAACTTTTTAACTTCCCACCTGGAGTAGACTGAGTAGTTGCCATGATTTATGGACAATTAAAAGTTACTAAACTCGGAATAAATAAACGGAAAGCCAAACCAAACGGAGAAGCGAGAAGCAAAAAGCCTCGTGTAAAACTAAAACTCACTGACATCACACACATGGCAGACTTGTGCGTTTCTCAGTCCTCCTCCCTTGTGCTGAAGCCCAAAATTGGAGTAGTCCACAACCTAAACCTCAACAGCCGCACCGCCATTTCTCTCTCTATCGGCAGCGGCGGCGGAGCTCATCGACGGCTGCAAT
Organism: Purshia tridentata; assembly: GCA_003254885.1. Lineage (NCBI taxonomy): Eukaryota > Viridiplantae > Streptophyta > Magnoliopsida > Rosales > Rosaceae > Purshia > Purshia tridentata. The sequence continues at coordinate 175,567 of QANT01004195.1, read as the reverse complement.
ACAACAGTCTCAGCTACCGTGGATTTGAGACTTCCTCTGATCACCTAATTCGAAAGCTTGGGGCTGTCTCTGACACCAAAGCCTCCACCATTTTCACTGTTGACTCGGCAACCAGGAGTGTTGAAGTCCAGCCCAAGATTGGCGGTGGCGGAGGAGGCGTGTCTGGCGGCAGAGGCGGCGGCGGAGGCGGCGGAGGAGGAGGAGGAGGTGATAATAGCGACGGTAAAGGCGAGGACGGACCTGACAAGAAGAGCAATAATAAAGGGATGTCGATGTCTCAGAAACTAACCCTAGGATACGCTGTTCTTATTGGAGGTAAAGAAATTAGTGTGCTTTCTATTCTAGCTGGTAAAAAATGTCATCTTGCATTGTCTTCAAAGAAGAAAATTTTTGCTCTCAACTCCAATCATAAGTTAGTGTTAATGATTGATTATTACTGAGGAATTAGGTGAACATCTATGCCCTAATTTCAGCTTCAAACACTATTGAAAATGAGGGGACATGCTTGCCTTAGAAGATATTTTTGTAAAAGACTCATTCTTTTATTGGGTTGTAAGATCAGTTTCTGCTTTTAGTTTAGTGGGCTTTAGCATAATCTTTGTGCACATGCTAAATAACCAATATATAAATCTTTTCTTTGTGCCTTTGCTTCCATGTGTTTAGAAGCAAACTTCTTGGTTGGAGTTTGCATTTCAACACTTGTGACTTGATTTTGAACTTGTCTATTTCCTACTTGGGTAACAAGAATAGAATAAATCCCATCAGAGGTAAGTATGTAACACTTGATGACCTAAATGCTAATTTTTCAGGCCTAAATTTGTGTTGTGAGCATGCTATTTAACTTACTCTTACAATCACTCTCCGTACTCTAATAGCCACTGTCACATAGATGCCATGCCACAAAAGTATAAGCCTAACTTGTAGCTTCCTATTTAAGATTACGATGTAATTCAGGCTTCAGGCATGTATGCAGCCAATTTGATTCCAGACTCTGATATAGAAAAAATGAGAAATCCTATCCTGACTTTATTCACTGCAGGTTTAAGACTATTGATTGAAGGTTACTTGAAATCTTTACATAAAAACTCTCTGCAATAACTGAATCAATATTGGTTTACTCTAGCGTACTATATAACTCATAATGACTTGATGTAGGCAAGCATCATTAGACATGTAATAGATGGATTTGTAGATAAAATCTTATGGGTATCCTAATAGGAAGACTTTATTTTTGCAAGTTTAGTGATTACTTTTTACAGAATTAAAAAGTGGGCAAGGCTATTTTAAGTATCAGGTAGATTAAAAAACGTAAGATATGAAGTTCACTTGGTCTAGAAACTTTAGTTTTAGGCTTATACGCACCAGTGCCCCCTGAAAGATACACTTTTTATCACTTTGCCCCCTCAAACTTAAAACATATCATTTTGCCGATGTCACTAGTCTTCCAAACCTTGTAGGTCATACCTATTGGACAAGGATTTTTTTTTTTTTTTTTCCACAAGCAAAGTCAAGATCATTATGTGAATCACCTGTTCAGTTCCAAATTGCGTCCTAAGACCTGTGGATTGTATCAACAAAATCCTGGAATAAAAAAATATTTATCTCATGGATAGGAATCATCAATGTGATTATCAGTCTATTATGTCCAGTTCTTAGGCAATTTTCAAGTCCTTCAACAGGTCACTTCCCCAGTTACCTGTCTTTTCTTTTTGACCTGTGGTTCTGTCCTTGATGTTTGCCTTCAGTCAATTGCATTGATTCTACTGGACTCTCACAGAGTTGATTATTATTATTTTTTTTGTTGACAGTGGGTGGTGTTATGGGCTTTTTGAAGAGTGGCAGCCAGAAGTCACTGTTGTCAGGGGGGATATCAGCAGCTATACTCTATTTTGTTTATACTGAGCTTCCCATAAGACCAGTTTTGGCATCATCTATTGGGCTTGGTAAGTGATCACAAGCAACTAAATTGTCACAGTTTCCTGTGCTTGTGTTGCTAGTTGCTACAGTACTGGATTGAGAGATTTTGTTATGTCTTCATAGATTAATGGATCTCCCATATATTGTCCCTCCCTATTTTACAATTGGCTGATTCTGCTAAATACAACAATTCTTGAATTTCCATTTTGATTATCACTATGATAAGTAAACTCAGACTTTGTTAGAGAAAAACAAATTTTGCTTTCTGAAGAGAGGTCCAGTACTCCAGTTGCTTCTATAGGAGCTATATCATATTCGTTTTCTCTCGGTTGGTGCAATTGCAGTTCAATTTCTTAATTCTTTTCAAACTTAATAGTTGTCATTTTCTCCCAACCTTCAGGGCTGTCTGCTGCCCTTCTGGGAGTGATGGGCTCTCGTTACAAGAAGTCAGGGAAGATATTTCCAGCAGGCATTGTATCTCTCGTGTCCCTAGTAATGACTGGTGGCTACTTACATGGAGTTCTACGTAGTCTGCACTAAAACTAGATAGTAGATGTGAATTACCGACTCTTATCCAAACCTGTATCTGGTATTCTGAATCTCTGTTTTCCTTTTTTCCTTTTTCCACAATATCACTATTTTGGCTTTAGACTATAAAAGGCATGAAGACTTTGTGAATGTTGAATGTGGTTCTTGAGGGTTCGAACCTTAAATCGACAATTATTCACTGGTAAATTTTGTGTGCTTGCGCATCTCAATGTATATGTGTTTACATATCAGTCCCTCTTCAATTCCAGACGTAACCCTCCATGCTAGAATTGATATGGTACTTGCAACCTTCTATATAGTCTTGCTGTCCTTGCATTATTTTTTAGTTTATGTTATCATTTCAAAGTAAAAGAACAATTTGTTGCTCATGAAAATTGCTTGTGGTTGTGGCCTTCTGAGAGCTCATAACTTTAGTGATATAGTATTTACTCGCATATTTGAGTGAGAGTTCTTTCTCCTTCATACACCTCTTTTGAACCCAAAAGGATAAATGTATAATAAAATAAAATTGCTTGTGGTTGAATTCTAAGTTGCTTAATTTTGTGGATAAGAAATTCGTGTTAGTTGGTACCTTGTTGATATGTGTACCAGATTTTTAAGTTGCTCAAGTATCCACACCAACAACAAAAATGTGTTTTTCACATTTAAATTCTCCAGATTGGCAAATTAAGACAACTTGCATCGGAAAGCCTGTAGATGAAATTTTGATGAAACCTTGAAATGGAATACAATGCTCAAACCCCATGCCAAAACTTTGCGCACTACAACAAAATCTGCTTTAATTTTTTTCTTTATTTAATCAATAAATACCACATATGCAAACAAAAAAGTGTTTTCGGATATAATACCAAACGGATTATGTTCCCACTTGAACTACTTCATTTTGGGTTCACCCGCCCTACGCCTTTTCGCCCAAACCTAATTGACTTAAGGGTTTATCAACATAATTTATACTTTTCATCTCTTTACTTTCCATCCAGGATAATGCTAATTACTGTGGCAATAACGGTGTGATTTGCCCGAGTATGATTCCCATTGCATGGTTCCATTTCACCAATATTTTTCACATAACATAACAAACAGTGGTACTTAATAGTCATCACAGAACCAAATTAACAACAAATAGTTTTTAAAATGTTATAGGAAAGTCAACAATGTCATAAACAACCATATGCTACACAATTTAAATTTGGACAGTCATGCTACACAATCCAAATTCGAACATAGTCATGCTACACAATACAAATTCGAACATAGGGGCATAAACGAGGCAACACGCTTACAAGTTCTCCACTAGTAATAGAGCACAAAACTCATGACCCATCAATCTATCATGAAGTTTTTTGTTCTTTTTGTTTCGATCCCTTGTGAGAACTTGCATGCATGTTACCCCGATTATGTGAACAGGCAAGTCAAACATAAAAATCACCAGTTAACTTAAGTTTCTTACGAAAGTTGTGCAGAAATGAGGATAATTAAGTAAAGATAGAAGTTCCACATGATACAGAGAAATCTTGGTAATTAGATCAAGCTGGGTAGGCAGCAGAACTTGGTTGAGTTTCTTCCTGATGCTTGACAGATTGTTTGAAGCAACCCAACGCTGGAGCAGCATTGTTGCTGAGGTTAGTTTTTGCATTTTCATCCTTCTGTGCTGCTGGTGAAGTAGGATATGGATTATTGCTGGCAACCCTGCAAGTATTAACATAACAATTATGAAACAAACTAATGGATGTGTAAACAGAAGGAGGAGGGACTGGGATGATTATGCATAACATTTTCATTGATCATCAATGCCAAATTTGGTGGCACAGATCATGTCATCAGCAACTTTAGTTCTAACCAAATTGACATGAGAGAGATAAAGAGAGAACTGATCACAGTCTTTAAGGGTGTACCTGTCCCGTCGCTTCTCCAGGAAGCGCTGCAGAGAGTGTCTCCTAGCTATTGGGAATTCTGAACCAACAGAAAGATCAAAGTGGGAATCATGAAGTCATCAAAAAATCGTGTCAATAATCCTACTTCTTAGTCTAGTAATGAAATTATTACCAGCTTGCAGTTTGCAAATGGAACTCTTCTGATCAGGGTAGAGCTGGACAAGTGGTGAACCAGGAGCAGTAGAAGAATTTTGCAGCGAAGACGACCCTGAACAAACTAGTGGACTTGGAGGACAGCTGATCCCACCATTCTTTACATCACTAGGCTTATCAGCAGCAGCAGCAGCAGTGCCAGCCGCAATAAGCATAAGTTCGCGAACCTATTAGGTGAATAAATGCAGAACAGAATCTGTCAATCACATGAATGATTGAGTACCTAGATGCAAATTGCTTATGTAACTAGCTAAGGTGGCAAAGAGTCAACCTTTTCTGCAGTAATCGCATCAAAGACACTAACACTCCCTGCATAGAAGATGGTGAGCTGAGCCGGAGCATTATCGGAAGCATTTAGTGCAGATGGCATTTGTCTGTCCCTCAAACATCAAAAGAGAACAAACCAAGTTTCATATAAGTTTAAAATGAAGTAGCTAACCTAACACAAAAAGGTCCTTCAAGCCCCATCACCTCTGCAATTTTCTTAAGTGGGTGGAAAATAAAGGTGCACTTGGAGAAACATATATGAAAGCCAAGATTAACATTAAGAAAATAAAATAAAAAGGAGGTATTATTACGTCTATGATGACAGCCTAAGACAGTAGAAGGCCAGACTATAAAGCACAAACTTGAGAGTTTTGATTATTCCATGTATAAAGGGCAAACCATTTCAGGTTGGAAAAAATTGATGTGGTTACTCAAAAGTTCAAAACAAGAGGTTCTTCAACATCCTGTGAATGCAAGACGCCACAGAAAGTTTCATAATGCTAAAAAAAAATTACATAATAACTCATCTGCTACTCTACTTTTCTAAAAAGTAAGAACCAGAATTCCAACTTGCTGCCAAATCACACCCAAGAAAGCATAATCTAACATTACTGTGTATCAGCATCATAAAACTAACAAATCAGACCTCAACTGAATCATAATCAAGCACATAATTTTGCCAAATTGCTACCCAACAAACTAACAAGCATTGGAAGACCCGTGGAAAGAATAGTGCTTTGCACTGTGGGCTCACCAAACTAAATTGACCTTCTCTAGCTATCTACCACATTAAAACAAGTAGTATATGGAAATTTCTTGTCTCTTGTAATAAATTCCAATTTACAAAAAATCCCTTTTCCTGGTTGGGTCAGCTTCAGAAACAAATCCTCCTTATAAACGATAGTCAGTCACATATATAGAGAGAGGGGAGAGACAGAGAGAGAGAGAGAGAGAGGCCTTTATCAAACACATCAAAACAAGCTTTTAAATCTAAATGGAGAAAACCCAACACTCTGGTTTTCCATATCTGCCATAAATTGAGCTTATTATGCAGGCAAGAACACCTTGTTACAGAAAAAAAAAAAAGGCAAGGTACCTGGTGCTGTTGTTGTTGGTGGTGTTGTTAGTCAGATCATGGGAAGAGGGCTCCTTTTCTTTGGCTTCCTCTGTGGCCTCAGGCTTTCTCTGGCCGACCACCCCTTCCTCCATCTCCGGGGACTTCAAATCTTCAAGCTCAAAATTTTTTGCTTCCATTTCTTTGCTTCTCAGTATTTTTTCATCACAACTTTCACAAGAAGAACCAACTAAAAAGCTTCCTCCGTCGACCAACCATCAATAATTTAATTTTAACTGTTTTTTAATTTCCCACGTGTTGAAAAGACGGATGCTTCCAACAATTTAATAACATTAACGACAACTCACCAACTTGACCTTTCAAGGCCTTTCAAAGTTCAAACTGTACTATCTGTCTCCAAACTTATAAACCATTAACCACATGATCGTGTGGTCACAAATATATATGTCGAAACATGTATGTTGAATTGTTGATTATATATTGTTAACAAAAAAAAAATTTGTTGATTATATATTTGGCCTAATTAACCTAATTATATACTTGGCCTAATTAACCTAATTATATACTTGGCCTACTTGACCTAATTATATACTTGGCCTAATTAACCTAATTATGTACTTGGCCTAATCAACCTAATTATGTACTTGGCCTATGCTAATTGCTATCTACCTATCTATCTGGTTAAATTTTCAAACTATAAAAAATGTGATTTATAAAGACATTAAAAAAAATCGAAAATGTTCCCTTGAATAGTTAAAAACTTCAATATTATAGAGAATAAAAATGATGTAGAGCGATTGGCGTTCCAATTTGAGAAAAAACTTGAACGTCGAAAAAAATATAAATTATTTCTACTAGACTTTGCTTCTGAGCCCGAATATAGTCGATTTACATATCAAATCGAAAAGAATCGCGCCACGAGTCCAACTCACAACTAATGCCGTGACGCATAGGCCTTTTTGGGCTTTCGAGGTCGTTTAGGGCCTCAAAACGGCGTTTAAAGTTTCAGCTGATTTTTGCTATTTTATTTTATATTTTATTTTTGCATTCCTAGTCAAGTTAGGGCTTGTAGAATCTATTTAAGCCAACTTTAGGCTCTTGTGAATCATCATTCTATTTTATAAATTAGAAAACGAGGGATTTCTCTCAAATTTTTTGGTGAATTCCAAAGTGTGTGTGTGTTTTAGGGTTTTCGCTTGAATCCCTAACGTTTGCTGCGTCAAAAAAGAAGAATACTCAATCAAGGACAAAAAAAACATATTAAACTAAAAGCATTCAAAATAATATATTACTGATATGGACAAGGGCTTTTTCCTTATAAAATTCTCCACAGTTTTTGTTTTCCCTTTTATATTTTGTTTTTTGTTTTTTTGGTTTATTATATTTTTTAATTAAAATTGTTGACATGTATATATATATACACACACACATAAATAAAGCCAATTCACGAGTGCATACTCGTGATTTTTTTAGTTTAGTAATATTTCTCTCTTTTAATGGAATCGGTTTCAAAATTTAAATTTTATAGATATAAGTTTGATACTAGTTTGTGGAACAATTAATATGTACACTTTCATTTATGATATTATTATTTCACGCACATAACTATAATTTGATTCACATATCTCTCTACTAAATAAAAGAAAACAATAATTTTACTTAACTACAAATTATGAATTATAATTTAGTAATATATTAGGGCGTGAGCAAAATCATTCATGTTTTAAATCACCTGTTAAACATCATTTATGAAAAAATTAATTTATAAATGATTTGATTTTATAATTATTATCGAATAAATAAACAATTTGATTAAAAAAATCACTTTTTAAATACAGATTTTTCATTTATTCGATAATATTTACATAACTAAACAATCTTCAAATGAGTTTATTTTTTATATAAATGATCTTTAATATATTATTTAAAATAAAAAAACAATTTTGATCCTGAATATGTACAACCAAACAAGAATTTTAACATAAGAGATGGATGCGCAGGTTCACCTATAGAGTGCATCCAAGTATTTGCCAATATAATATGTTAGACTTATATGACCCAAAAAACTTATTATTTTAATTATAGTCCAACTAATATGAGAAATAAATAAGAGACAACATATCTAGGGAATAAATTTAACAAACTTATAGGACCAAGTTGAAGTAAATCAAACACTTATATGTAGTGTCGCTCATTTATCCATCACTCAATACTAATATATTTAGGGTGATTTTTTTTAAAGCTCATTTTAAAAAATTTACTGTTTATCCGGCTCAGGAGCTACAGTAAATTACTATAGCGGCCACTTTTTTAAAAAATTGTTACCACAGTAACGGCATTACTGTAGTAGTGTTACTATAGTGCTACAGTACTTTTGAGAATTGTTACTGTTTAATAGTAACAATTTTTACTTTATAAAAAAACTTAAAAATAACATCCAAAATAGCATAAAAGTTTTTTTTTTTTTCTATATCTAAAGAATTATTACTGTCAGGCAGTAACAATCGCCTTATTGTTACTGTCCAACAGTAACAATCGTTTTATTGTTACTGTCCGACAATAACAATCACCTTATTATTACTGTCTGACAGTAACAATCGTCTTATTGTTACTGTCGGTCGGTAACAATCGCTTTATTGCTACTTTCTATAATAACAATATTAAGTAAGGGCAGCAGTTTCCAAAATGAAGCAGTAGTGGTACTAATAATAATCACTATGAGCAGGCACATGCACACCTTGCAAAACATCCTCAAAAACAAACAATTATTAATTTATTTCTTTGTCTAATGAATTGATTAATTAAATTTCCAATGTTTAATTTTGATAACATTTGTTTTTTCATATTAGGATATAAATTTGTATACTAATAAATATGTTTTATGTCAGAAGTTTAGTTTAGGTATATATGTGATGAGTAACATGCAACATCAGCAAGCACCATGCATTTCGTGCTGTGCTGTGCTGCACCATTGCATTGATTTGTGGAAGGCACAAAACACTTGATTATTAATCCTACACTAGTGTACTGGAAAAGTTTCGAGAATATACTTACATTATACTCAAATATACAGAGAGACAAGTCCCAAAGGACCAAAGATAAAGCGTTAAAAATCACCTGCAAAATCCAAGGCTCATTCAAAAGCCTTGCGGTGTCAGACTTAGTCCCACCCCCACAAATTGCCTCTATGCATCAAACCCACCCCCACCATCGTCGTCTTTGCAAGGCAGGAAAAACTAACCCTCCCATCTATCCATCCATCCATCCATCCATCAATTATCCATACTCAATTATAAATTCACCAAAATCTATATTAATATATTTTCTTCTCACTACAAAATTCAATAGTATAAGACTACAATGTGAAATTTACCTATATTATACAAGAAATGTCAGGTTCTTGTAATTTGAGTTAAAATTTCAAAACAAGATCCATCAACAAGAACCTAATAACTAGTATCGCCTCCCCGCTCAGATCTATGAGCAAGAACCTGGATCGTAGGCAGCAGTGGTCGACTGAGCATCTAAATCTCACATTTGAGGAAATCATCAACTTGATGGCGGCAAAGTCATTGATCTTGTTCTTCTGGTCGTCGTCTATGGAGGTCGTGGAGGTGAGGGGAAGGCACCATAGAGTCAGAGAGATGGAGATAGATGGAGAGGGAGACAAAGAGATAGAAGAGTGGAAACCCAGATCTGCTTCAGAAAAATGGAAAGAGATAGAAAACTCATGGAGAAAAAGAGAGATGAAGTAATAGAGTAAGTGATGGAGAGTTAAAAAGTGGACCGGTAACAAAGCATTTGGACTTATTTAGAAACTAATAAAAGCAACAGGGTTGCAAAGGAAAGGGAAGCCCAAATCTGGGTGTTAAAATCATTTACTTATATATTTATATATTTCACTTAGAGCGACAATTGTCATTGTGCCCATTACCAAATTTTTTTGCTCAAATGCCCATTACAATTTAAATCTTAATGAGATTCTTTTCGACCAAAAACAATATATGTGCTGTTTCTCTGTAGATGCTCTTCACCGTTCAATCGTTGACTGCTTTCGACGGCTGTGATTATTAATCTGATTTCTAATTCAACCAAAAAAACAACCCGGAATTAAAACGGCGGGTAAACCCGAAACCTCCCGGGTAAGAGTTTGGATCAGGATTCAGGAGGAGGACGGGTCTATCAAAAAATTGGGATGCTCTGTGTTCAATGATGAGGTAGGAATGAATTGAAAATCGACTTCCATCAAAATCGATCAAAGTCGCACAATTGTATGTGATCGAATGGAGCCTCCTTCTTTCCAAGAATCACCGCGATGTGATGTCTGCAAATGCAGCTTCAACGCTTTCAGGCGACGGGTACCCAAATTCAATTACTTTCTCTAACATACACCTTTTTTTTTGTTGATGAAATTTGATTTATTTATGAATACCAGACTACCAGTTGGCCCATCGACACCTTTGAGGCCAACGAGATTTTTTAATTTATTTTTCCAATCGAATCCCAAAGGCCCTTTTGAAGCCATTACTTAATTTTCACTGCCATGGCTCTTCAAGCTTCCTTGGGATCTGAAAATTCTGTATTTTATTCATGGTTTCCCCCATTGGGCAATATCAAAGCTCAATTTTTGATGTTGATGATCTAATATGTCATGCTGTGATTACCAATCCAATTCTTCTTCTATACAAAAATGGGTCTTTTCCAATTTACATGATTGATTGACCATCTTGCTACAAGTTACAAACTTTGAAGCCTGCTTAGGCATTCAACATTTCTTGTTTGTGATGGAGTTGAAGGTATCTGAAATCAAAATGCCGGAGAACAAGTTGCTTTAAAAAGCTTGAACCCAAATGATTATAAGTAAAAATTCTAGTTTGGAGAAGTTCTTCAGTGCACTTGATATGCTTCGGCTTATGATTTTATGCAGCATCATTGCCGATCTTGTGGACGGACTCTGTGCCACGAACATTCATCAAACCAAATGGTGTGTTTCCTCATAACTTTTTCCTTTTCTAAGCAGCAATTTTACCTATTGATGAACTTTCATTGAGCAATCTTGCTTTTGTTTGCAAATTCAGGCTTTACCGCAGTTTGGCATTTACTCGTCCGTTAGAGTTTGCAGTGATTGTTTTAATGACTCCTCTCGGTAAATTGCTCCTCTTTGAACTTTTTCGAATAATATATATATATACACACATATGTATGTATATGCATCAGATTTTTTGGATTTTTTATTTATGCAGTCGAAGTAGCCAAAACGTTAATATTTATAAATTAGATGGATAATGTCAGTCGTGTCTTGAGATGTATTTGTGAATTCTTGTTGTCAATGATGGTATACAAGTGAAACATGAGAACTTAGTTGAAACTTTTGTTTTATTCTTTTGATATTTTTTGTATACTTTCTACCTAATAGAACTGATTGAGGATGGAAATGACCCACTAAGGCAGCTCAGAGATTCATGAAATATTTTGCAATGAAAACTTAAGTGACCCCAGTGAGTTTGCAAATCTGTCAACCAATTCGAATAGACAACTAAAAATAGAAACTCAAGAGCAGTTGCCCAAGATGGCAACTCTTGATAGAATGCTATCTATTCAGGTTAAATCTCATTGCCTTGGTTGTAAAAATGAAAGATTTTTATTTGATTAATCACTTAGGGATCTTGATCTATTAAGGACCCATTTGGTATGCTGTACTAGGCTGTACTTTGCTCTTTTGTGAATGTTTATATACAAATGGAGATCCATGGTATGTCATCCACTACACAGTGTAATTATTCACAGTGCTTCTTACTCTTGCATTATGCACTATGGATAAAAAGGGGATATGTTTAGGGAAGACGAATGAGCACTCTACAAGATGACACCAGATTCTTTGTTCCATTTTTATGTTGTTCTCTTTCTTGTTTATGCCTGCATCTGCTACACTATGCCATCTTGGTGCTATAAATGGGACTTCTTTACCTTTACCTTTTCTTCTTCTCTCAAATGTTCTATTTTTTTATTTTCTCAGAAAAAGAAACTTACTTTTGGGTAATCGTGGTTTTTGTTTTTCTACAGATCTACCAAAGGTGATGCACAGGCTTCTTTAAATGGAATTGATGCTGTAACAGCTACAGTTTCTAGATTGGACATTGGTGAAGATATAAATTCAAAGACTGAACCGACTGTAGAGCATCAGCCTGTGTCAGGCATTTCAGACTGTAAGTGTGGAATGCCTTTATGCATATGTGAAGCTCCAGCAGCCCCATCTGTGGATGCAGTTCCCCTACAGGTATAAATTCTCCAATTTCTTTGGATGTTTCTACTGCATCTTGCATGTGTCTCATTGATCATATTTCTGTTTGTGGCAGAGCAAAACTTCATCCACCTTTGTCCCTCGGTTGAATCCAAAACCGAAGAAAACAGAAACCGCTTTAAAAAACAAAGCGTCCACTTCAAACAGCAAGCATAGGTAGGTTGCCTCTAGGGTTTCCAACTGCAATAACAGTTGGTCCTGACACAATGGATTATAGTAGCATCCATTTTTATTATGTGATTTCTTTGTGATTTTCTTATGATATAGAGAAGTAGATTTATGAACAATAATGTGATTTCTTTAGTTCATTGATAAGAAATAATTTTTTTGTTTTCCGTGATTGTAAACTGGTGATTTGGTATCTTAGTGCCAAACTGCATTCTTTTGTAGTCTGTAATTATTTCTGCAAAATTTGCAGTTCTGTCTTCAATTTTGGTCAAGCGAACGATGGAACTTATGATAAGACCCAGATAGATTATGAAGTCAATGGGGAGGTATAAATAATGGATTTTCTATTCAGTTCAATTATGCAGAAGAAATATAGTTGCTGTAAATAATGCTTCCTTGTTGTGTGTTGTTCTTAGGGTCTCAGAGAAGCTATAAAGAATAGTGATATTGCTGCTGTCAAGAAGCTTCTGAGTGAGGTATTAACATTTAGTGAAAAAAAAGATTTGAAAAGTGGATTTAATAACATATCATTTTGGCAGGGTGTTGATGCCAATTACCGTGACAAACAAGGACTTTCTTTGCTACATTTGGTACTGATCGCTCACTCTCTCTCTCTCTTTCTCTCTCTTGTGCATATATAACTATATATGTATATATCTATCTATCTCTATATAGTATTTTAAAATGGTCTGTGGGCGTGCATGCATGTGTGTTGGGTGTCTGTGCATGTATCAATAGTTCTAGTGCTTAAATTTCTTCTTGTGATACTAATGTCAGGCAGCAGTCTTTAATCAAACTGAGATTGTTTTTACCCTCATGGACTGTGGAGCAAGCCTGGACTACAAGAATGCACAGGGTAATTCCTTGGCCCTCTTAGAATGTAAATTTTAGGTGTACTTTTTGTCTGCTAATGGTAATGTTAAAGATAGCCAAGGCATGATTAGGGATTTCCTTTTAAAATAGATTTTGTATGGCCACAGTAATGAAGATGGTACTTAAGATCCCACAGACACTTTTTTTTTTGTTGGTGTAATGGGCCCACACTTTAAATGTTTCTGAATGTTTGAATTGTGCTTCAGTTTATCTGAATGAACAATTGATTGGGAACTGTAGTTCTGGATTTATCGGGTTGTTTCTTTTGGCGAATCTGTCCCATCATATGTTCAAAAGTCAGTAGGAAGGGAGAGGTGGTGACTAGTGTTAATGAAAGCAACTTTACTTGCTGACTGCGTTACACTGTTGTGAGTTGCACATTCCTCTTGTAAGGTACCAGCATGAAGTGTAGCCCCGTGCAAGAGGGGTGCCTGCACCTGTTTAGATCAAAGTAGTAAAATATTAATGTCATGGGGTTGAGTCATACTGAATTTCTTCTCACATTTGGATTAGCCAAGAACACCGTTAGTAGAAAGTATGCAGCCGTTGGTCACTTGGTCAATCTTGCTGACTCATTGCTTCTTATATGTAGGGGAAACACCATTGGACTGTGCTCCTGCCACCTTGCAATTCAAGATGCGACAGAAGATGGAAGAAGATAGAAGAGCGTGAAAACCGTGTGCTGCTAGTCAGGGAATCTGAGAGGGTGATATACATACTTTTGCTACGCGTGCAAGTCATTTGTTTTCACTCAAGAAATTTTTTGTGACAAACTTCTTGATGGGTTTCTGTTATATATGATGATAAGCATGACAAAGGAAGCTGGCTACAAGACATGGGAGTGTCAATAAGAGTTCCCTTCCAAGGCAGTGGAAATCAAACACAAGTTGTACTGAAAGAAAATCTTGTGAAAAACCATCTTCTGTTTGCAATGGCCAGCTTTGTATTGTATGTAAGATGTGATAAGAAAAGGAAAGGGGATCATCATATCACCCTATCCTGCACCTTTATGCGAAAATGAAATGAATTTTTTGCTGTTATGGTCTTTGATGTTTGCCGAAAGGCAATAGAGCATCATCACCTTTAGTCAACTTTTGTTCGAGTGTTGTTGTAGTGTGCATGCTGCTGGAAGCACTAAAGTAAGGACAATGTTTGCCTCAAACTTGAGGACAATTTGTTCCCAAGGTCATAAAAAATTATAGTTCTATCCTACCGGCTCAAGATCGAAACTGTTCAATTTTTAGATTACTTAATAAAGATTATTTCTGGAAAAAATTAACTCAATTGAAAATCGTTTAGTTGTATAACTGTTAATGAATAGATATACGGTTTGATCAATAAATCACTCTTTTAACTATGACCGTATATTTATTTGTTAATAGTTGTATAATTAAACGATTTTCGATTGAATTGATTTTTTTTAGAGATGATCTTTAATAAGAGATATAAAAATTAAACATTTCTGATCTTGAACTGACACGACAAAACTATGATTTTTTGCAAACTTGAGGATAAAGTTGGTCCTCCCAAGCATTTTCCTTAAAGTAATGGTCTTGTGGGGGCATTCTTATCACAAATCACAGTAAAGTAGTGGGAAATTTGGAATTTTGGTGGGATGTGAGTAGGATGGGTAACTAAACATGCAATGAGTCATGCGTGCGTATCATCGTCAAAAGCTATTTATACATATATATAAAAGAATTAAAAAATCGACAATGCTCGGGTCTTCAAGCTTGAGGACCAACTTTGTCCTCAAGCCCGCCAAAAATCATAATTTCGTCATGCCGGCTCAAGATAAAAAACGTTCAATTTTTAGATCACCTAATAAAGATCATTTCTGGAAAAAATCAACTCAATCGGAAATCGTTTGATTGTATAACTGTTAACCAATAGATACATGGTTTGATCTTTTAACTATGACCTTATATTTATTCGTTAATAATTGTACAATTAAACGATTTTCAATTGAGTTGATTTTTTGTAGAGGTGATATTTATTAGGTAATTTAAAAATTAAACGATTCCAATTTTGAACCGGTATGGCGGAATTATGACGTTTGACGGGCTTGAGGACCCAAGCATTTTTCTTAAAAAATCATTGGAAAAAAGTGGATTGTAGTGTTATATGATCAGATTCCACCTGCTTTAACTTTAATGATGTCTTATTACGAATTTATATTCTAATTCTGTGTACAGTGTACCTAATCTTTCTACTAAGAAAATAAGGAAAAGAATTTAAATGATAGAGCCACCGACCTGATTGACTCACTCACATGCACAAACTATTCAACTGCATTATGTCCTTAACTGATTAGATGATTTCATGATTGATGTACATTAATTGTTATATATTTTTGAAAATGTGATGCTTCTGATGTTACAAAATAGTGAGAACTAGTCATTCTAATTCTAGTTGTTCCCCGAAATTCGAGTTTGAATCATATCTTAATATTGTTATTATTATCAACTAATTAGTTAGTGGTAGGTAATAATAATATTTTTTTTGTTGAAAATATTAACAAAATATAAAAACAGAAATTTATAAAAAATAATTGATTAAAAAAGAAGACTACACAAATGCTGGCATAATAAGTAACTGACACGATGATGAGTCAGTGCCAACTTTTACTCCTAATGAGAGAAAAAAGAAGAAAAGCTAAAAAGCAATGGGTCCCACTGGCATCATCTTTACAATTCACCCCACCCCACATACTCCTTATAAAATACGCCTCCGGCTATTGGCAACTTCCCCTTTTCTCTCTTCTCCTTCTTCCTCCTCTGATCTCTGGCTCTCTGCTAATTATTTCATAATTTGCTTATATGGTCTGTTCACTGCTTTCATATGCTCCAATGGGTTTGTTTGTTGTGGACGACTCATCCTCCTCGGGTTTGATAGAAAGCCATCTACTGTACAAAGCAGCTTTTGTAATCGCCCTCATTAGATGGGCCTTTTATTGGGCCTTCAGACTCAGACAAAGCCTCTCTAATAGTTCCTCTGTTGACCATGATAATTACTATGAACACCAACCTTCTCCTGTCACTGTGGCCTCTTCTTCTTGCTCCTGTTCTTCTTCTGCTTCTTCTTCTTCATCCCAATTGATCAGAGACTGTCTCGGGCGTACCACCTTCGAGGAAATCGTCACCAAGAGATCATCAATGGGAAAGAGCGGCTCAGATGGGGACACGTGTGCTGTCTGCTTGAGCCAATTGGAGATGGGGGATGAGGTCAGGGAGCTGAGGAACTGCTGCCACGTGTTCCACACCGAATGCATAGACAGGTGGCTGGACTACCATGACCACCATCATCATCATCAACATGACGATGATGATAATCACAGGACGTGCCCACTTTGCAGGACCCCTCTGCTGACGTCATCCCAGATCCAAAGCTTGAGTTGGGAACACAGCAGAGTCCAGCAGCCCAGCTGGGCCGTGGAGAGACTGCTCTACCTTTTTGGGGAGGATCTATTATTATAAATAATTAATTACACGACTAGTTACATTATTATTAGAATTAGTGACGATCGATATCATATCAGTGTATAAATTAATTAATTAATTGTGGTGATTCTTGATTAGTCCAGAAAAAATAAATAGATATATTGTGAATTAATTACGTGTATTATGTAATTTACTTGACCCTTGAAGTTTTTTATAAACTGAGGTCCACACCCAGCTTCAAGTTTATGCTTTTTAGTTTTCAGTTTTATATTTATTCCTTTTTCACTTTCGGTCATAAGGTTAGTCACGCAATATTTTTTATTTCCATTGTTGGATTGTATCAAATTTGTATCGAATAATAGTTGGGTTAGACCAAAAGTGTCACTTTGGTGCTCATTAATCTACATTTGTCTGCCAATTATGGTTTTTTCTTACCCCATTTACATAATTTCATCTAAATTATTCATATACCTACCAACTAACTATTTGTAGTGTGTTATTGTTCTTTACTTTGTGAAAAGGTAATTTAAATTCGAGTCTCACAATAATAATCATATGTCAGACGACTTTGGCCTCCACAGTGTTGTAACTTGTGATAGATAATTGAAGAAAATTAAATTATTGTGAGGTTCGATATTTTCTTGCGATAAAAGGTTAGAATTAAGATACTAATATTTATTACTGTGTATTTTCTCATACAAATGTCCCCTGAGTTTTGAACGATTAAATTTATTAAACAAATGCTACTTAATAAAAATGAAGCAAACAATGAACAACTGGAGATAAGGTATGAGAGCACGGCAGGCTAGGCCATTTTCAAGTGTAATATGGGCATCATGAATTTGGGGTAGAGGAATAATTAGGAATATGTTGATGGTTAGAATATATTCGTAGACCGATCTACTGATCTGCCTTCTCTTTACACATTCTTTTTTATTTTTTTGGCCTCTCTCTTTACACATTCTTTACTCTTACACATTTTATAATTTTTCAAAAAACACTCTTAAAATTTCAAAATACTCACATCCACCTAAAAAAAACACACACACACACACACACACACACACACACCCACAACCACCCAAGCTCAATTCCATCCCCTACACGTCCACAGCCTATGGTTGTTGGATTTATTNACACACACACACACACACACACACACCCACACCCACAACCACCCAAGCTCAATTCCATCCCCTACACGTCCACAGCCTATGGTTGTTGGATTTATTGCTGGAGTTCCTCTTCTCTCTATCTCTCTTTCTCTTTCTCCTTCTCTTTCGGTTTTTCTCTTTCTCTCTCACTTTCTCTTCCACTCGAATTTTTTTGCTGGGAAGGGCTGGCCGAATCGAATCTCTTCCTCTTCCTCTTCCTCTCTCTTTCTCTTTTTTGTTTTGTGTCTTGCTTTTTCAAAAGTTCAGAATCTTCATATAAGTAGATAACAATAAGAATAAATAAAAACGAATTAGACTTGTAATCACTTCCATATTGCATCTCCAAATTCAACACGTTCTATTCTTATTCTCTCATTTTGCTAAGTCTAATTCTCCTTTCTTGGGTTTGGCTATCGGGGTTGGGTAAGGATGGGCGGGGCGAGGAGGGGTTGGGTTTGACCTACCTCTTTCTAGCAAGGAAGAAGAAGGAGAAAGAAAGGCAAAGAATAGACAAAGAGGAGGGAGAGAGAAGATATAGAGGAGATAGAGGAAATAGGCAAAGAGGGATTAAGAGAGAATGGAAGGCCATTGCAAGTGTCACCCTATGGAGCTAGAGGTTGTGTTGGGGTGTGTACGAGGGTATTATGGTCTTTTAGTTTATAGGTTAAAATTGTAATTCAATAAATGAGAAAGTCAGGTGTCTAGTAAGAGAAAAATGAGCGTTTAAATAGCGGCACTCATTTTCAATTGTCCTTGAAGAATAATATATTAAATTTTAAGGGGTTAAAATAAAAGTTTATTCGCACATTTATCCCTTCAAAATTATAATTTTATTTCATTTTACTCCTTCAAAGTTTAATAGTTTAACTTATCACTTAAAAATTTACCTATGTTCCATATTACTTGAAGCCATTAAATCCGTCAATACCACAGGTTGAACTGTGATGAAAGTGTCCTGATACATAAATAATAGATATTATATGATCAATTAAACAGATAAGTTAACAAACTTGAATGTTTCGAGCTGTGTGATACACAAGATAAATTTATGGGGGTTTAAAATATACCACTTAACTTTCAAGTAATAAATTGAGACAAATTTATAATTTTAGGGGTAAACGTGCAAATAAGCCTATAATCAAAATACGACCCGAAATCTGAACCAGCTCCATTTTTTCTCTACTAGACACAGACCAGTAAACCATACTAGGACTCTTCACGACCCATGCAATAGATGAGAATGAGATCTACTAGTCCTTGATCGACCGGCCACCATTGGCTTTTCCAGATCTTCAATTTTCTCCTCCAAACTCATCGCACTTGGTTTCTCGTTTCACTTTCATCGTCTTCAGCTATCAATCTGAACAAGGTAACGCACAATTCTCTCTATATCTCTCTTCGATTCTGTGATTTGTGTAATGAACACTCATTGCTCAGTTATCATTTTACGATTCGTCTGTAAATGGATCTTGATTGGATCCGAATTGCAGGCGGATTCGGGTCGTAGTTGAAGATGGCGGGTGGTGCAGCTGGAGGTTTCGTGACCCGAGCATACGAGTCGATGCTCAAAGAGTGCTCTGCCAAAAAGTATCCTGACCTTCAGAAGGCTATTCAGGCTTATTTAGGTTTCATTCTCGTTCCCCTCCATATACAATTTACAATTATGTATATATATATATGGTATAGATATATATTCACGTGCATATGTATGTATGGGACTTTGAATGATCCGAGACCAAGTTTGAAGTATGATTTAGGTGAAAAATGAAAATCAAATTCTGTTCATGATTTGCTTCTGTTGAATGAGGCATGCGTTATTGGCAGGTCTGCCAACCTATGATGCGCGATAATGTGGAGCTAGTCTGAGCTTAAGAATGAGTGTTGTTTCTTTGTGTTTAATTTTGTATATGTTAGTTTGAATTTGATGTTTGTTGCAAAAAGGCAGTCAGTCATTGAAAATATGCATGATTGGCTCTTTTTTTAAATGTTTGTTTGGAAAGGAACAATCGGCTTCTTTATTTTTGTGGCAATGAAGGGGAAGTGGATTTTCTTTGGGTAGGTTTAGGTTCTTACATAGCTTCTCTTTGGCTGCCTTTGACAAAGCTTCTTAAAGATATCGTTTAGTCTAATGTATCTTGATATGTGATCTGTGGTTTTGTTTTTTTTTTTTTTTTGTTTGAAGATGTATCTTGGATTTTATGGACTTCTCGTACATTTTTTTTCAATTTTGGTGATGAAGTTCGTATACTCTCCCTTTTTCTCTCTTTCTTATCTTTCTCACACACACATTTATTTCTCTGTTTTTTAGACAGTACGAAAGAGGTTGATCAGACTCAACATGCTGTGCCAAGTGAGAAGAATCAAGCTACATCTTCAGATGGTGATGGAAGGTCTATAATTTGTAGCTTGACTAATAGTCCTCTTTCTTCCCCTCTCCTCCTTTAATATGCAGATTTGCAGAATGTTGTTGTTTTGCTTATTTTGCAATCATGTCCTGGATGGATTCAATCTTGATGATATATTATGGATATTTTTGTAAAAACATTTGAAATGACGATGGTTGCTAGCCATTTGACTTTATTATGTTATCTTTGACCTGTGAAACTCTTTATGCTTGGTTCATGCGCATCATAGACTTTGCAATATTTTCCCCAGTTTTGCTCATTCATTTTTAGCTGCAATAGTTGAACTTAATCCACATGTATTTAGATCAAGACAATAAGCTTGGGTTTCTTATTATCAGATTTAACAGCTTTGCATTTTCATTAGTTTATCTAAAATGATACCTTCGACCAAAAAATATAAAAAAATTTACCAAACAATATTAATACATGAGAACATGATCAGACAATCAGACACGTAGGTCCTCTTGTTTTGACGTTTGGACCACTTCCATTTTGTAGTTCTCTTGAAACAGAAGGTGGAATTGCAAAAACTGGTACAGAACCAGGTCAGTCTGAGACAACTTCTGAGGAGGCAGATTCTGTTGGCCAGCCGGTGAACATAAGTAGAACTATTTCAACTGTCCTAGCAAGTGCCGGGCACACCTTAGAAGGAGCTCAGGCGGAGCTTGTTCTGAATCCACTACGACTTGCATTTGAGACAAAAAACTTGAAAGTCCTAGAACCTGCTCTGGATTGTCTTCATGTATGCATCTTCATTATTTGTTGATTTGTATATTTAATATTATGTGCTTTCAAGAAAGTGATATTTTGTGGGTTTCTGACATGAGGCATGAGGAAATCTTTGTTTTATCTCAGTATCTGCATTCTTAAACAATTGGCCATTGCTCCATTTTATCGTTAAATAAGATTTGGTGTTGCGATCTATAATTTGTGCATCTACGTCACTGTAATAGCTAACTTGTTTTTCAAATTTTATAAGCACAGAAACTCATCGCATATGATCATTTAGAGGGAGATCCTGGCTTAGATGATGGTAAAAGTGCACCGCTGTATACAGACATTCTGAACATGGCTTGCAGTTGTGTTGACAACTCATCACCTGATAGGTATGTGTCATGCATATTGGTGGTTTTCTCCCAATATATGTGGCTTGTTATTCTTACTTTAAGGAATGATGTGCAGTACCGTCCTGCAAGTGCTGAAGGTCCTTCTTACTGCTGTGGCATCTGCAAAGTTCAGAGGTATGTTATTGAGGAAGTACGGGTATCATGTATTCTTTTCCTAGTCTGTTATATGAATTGTTGGGCCGTGTATTGATGTAAATGTATTCATATATATTGTAGCACTGGGTCTCTTTGTTGCAATATTCTTGATCATTATTATGTAATATGTAGATATGATTGCTTGTTTTGCACAGTCGTATATATGCCGTAACCATGTATCTTAGCCAATTTGTGCATTGGTATGTTTGGTGCTTGTTTGTTGTGTTTTTTTCTTTTCTAAAATTTTCTGTGTGGAAATTATTCTTACTTATTTTAGTTATGTTTCAGTTCATGGGGAACCTTTGTTGGGAGTTATCAGAGTGTGCTACAATATTGCTCTGCACAGGTACTTTTACATTTGTCTAAAGGTACCCAATATCAATTTTAAGTAGTGCTAATGAGTTGTAATTTGAACTTGTAGCAAGAGTCCTATAAACCAAGCAACATCAAAGGCAATGCTTACCCAGATGATCAGCATCATATTCAGGAGAATGGAGACCGATCCGGTGAGAATTTAATCCTTCAGTTCCTAATGTCTTTATCTGTAGTCTGGTACAGGAGAGGCAGAAAATTTAGCTGTTTTAAACTGTCTTGTTGAAAGTTTGTAATTTATTGCAGGGACTTCAGGTTGCATCATCTGGTTCTGCTGAACACACAGAGGCCATATTAGCACAAAGTTCAAATACAAAAGTTGAAGAAACTTCGGTGGCAGACGAAAATGAGAAAGAAATGAGTTTAGGAGATGCACTTAACCAGGCCAAAGACACACCTATTGCATCTGTCGAGGAGCTTCATAATCTTGCTGGTGGTGCTGACATCAAAGTACACATTTTTTTTAGTTATATATGTTCTTAAGACCTTATGCACTATCAGATGCTGTGCTTTACCACCATTTACTATCTCTCCAGATGCAGGGTATTTAGCTTGCCAGGTTTCTTGTTTCCTAAAATTGTACTTGTTATGTTGTTTAGGGCTTAGAGGCTGTCTTGGACAAGGCTGTGCATATTGAAGATGGTAAAAAGATAACCAGGTATGGATATGATATATTCTTTAGCATATCTTGTTTTTATATTCATAATACACCAAATGTTTTTACATTTATTTTTATTGCTCATAACTATAATGTGATATTTTTAAAGAGGGATTGACCTTGAGAGCATGAGCGTAGTTCAGCGTGATGCTTTACTGGTTTTCCGCACCCTTTGCAAGGTTGGTTTTTTGAGCAATGTTTTCTAATTGTTGAGAGAAGTTGCGAGCCTTCTTTACGAGTCTTAAATTTATTGTCTGCAGATGGGTATGAAGGAAGATAACAATGAAGTTACATTGAAGACGAGGATTTTGTCTCTTGAGCTTCTGCAGGTTATAATAGGGATTTATTTATTCTTTTATGTGCATGCTTTTATTGATAGATGCTTAACATACGAATGCAGTTGGCATTTTTCAGTAACTCAAAGTAGTATTTAAAACTAATTTTTTTTAAATTATTAAGCAGTTGATAAACTTCATCCTTTTAAGACTGTGGAAGGAGAAGGGTTGATATGTAAATCAAGAAGATGATTTCTTATATGTTTGACTTATATAAGGAATTTTTTATAACTTATTTTCAGTTTTTTTATTATGTAATTTCAGGGTTTATTGGAAGGGGTTGGTCATTCATTTACTAGGAACTTCCATTTTATTGACTCGGTGAAAGCATACCTATCATATGCTTTGTTGCGGGCTTCAGTTTCACAGTCCCCTGTCATATTTCAGGTTTACACATACCTTTTCTTCATCTGAGTTGAATAGAATATATGAAATTTTTGCATCTGATCATGCTTTTTCTTTGTGCAGTATGCAACTGGAATTTTTTTTGTGCTTTTGCTGCGATTCAGAGAAAGTCTCAAAGTATGTGTATGACCTTGACAATTAGTTACGAAATTTACCTTGATATGTTCTGTAACTTATACCAACAAATTTTATTCAGGGTGAAATAGGCATCTTTTTTCCCTTGATAATTCTACGATCCCTGGATGGCTTGGATTTTCCCACTAACCAAAAAATAAGTGTTCTTAGGTATATTGCCTTCTCTAATTATTACATTGCTATTATTATGCAAATGTAACTCTCAGTTATATTGGGTGGATTTCACTTTAGTATGTCTCGGGTGATCATTATAATTTTCTAATTCTTTTCCTGGTATTCCGATGAGGAATGGTTTTGCAGGATGGTTGAAAAAGTTTGCAAGGATCCTCAGATGCTTGTTGACATATTTGTGAACTATGACTGTGATCTTGAGGCACCAAACTTGTTTGAGCGTATGGTATATTTTTTTACTGTTTCACACTGACATCATTCAGATTCCATCCAAAAATGTTTTTCTCATAAGTATAAAACATCTTCCATGTGTTCTGACTGTTATATAGGTTACAACTCTATCCAGAATAGCTCAAGGGGCTCAAAATGCAGATCCAAATATGGTTTCTGTATCACAGACAACTTCAACAAAAGGTTCATCACTTCAGGTAGGTTTAGCAATTTTATCCTTTCTCAGATTCAGCTAGTTGATCATATGTTTCTTTCCTGATAGATATTCATTGATGGTAGCTGAGGTTGCTGGATGACCCCTTTTTCCTTGACCTTGCCAGTGTCTTGTGAATGTGCTCAAATCACTAGTAGATTGGGAAAAGTCACGTGGAGAATCAGAAAAGCAGAGTAAAAAGATTCGGTCTCTTGAAGGAGAAGCTTCAGACAAAGAGTCTGTTGATGTAAAAGCCAGGCAAGATGCAACCAGTAACTTTGAGAAGGTAAAAGCTCATAAATCTACATTGGAAGCTGCCATCTCTGAGGTAACTGATCGCATTAATCTTCTTAATTTGATATCTCTGGATTAATTTCTTGTGTACCGCTCCAGATGTTGTCTAGAACTGATTTATAGTATTAATAATGTTGCAGTTCAACAGACAACCAGTAAAGGGTGTAGAGTATCTGAGATCAAATAAGTTGGTGGAAAACACACCTGGTTCAGTTGCCCAATTTTTGAGAAATACTTCCAGTTTGGACAAGGTGGAATCTCTGTTCTTATGCAAGTTCTTTTCTACATTGATACAGATTTCTTAGTTCTTAATGATTTTTACAGGCTATGATTGGGGAATATTTGGGTCACCATGAAGAATTTCCCCTTTCTGTGATGCATGCTTATGTAGATTCCATGGAATTTTCGGGAATGAAGTTTGATGTTGCGATTCGTGAATTTCTTAAAGGATTCCGGCTTCCAGGGGAAGCTCAAAAGATAGATCGCATCATGGAAAAGTTTGCAGAAAGGTACTGGGGGTGTGTTTGGGAAATTTTTTTTTTCTGTGTTCTAATTTTTCTATGCAAAAATTTAAAGTCGAGTGTGTGCATGGTCATGCATAAGATTCATACTTATGTACTGCACATATCCCTTGTAAATGTGTAAACTCCAATTTATGACTGAATATGATTTAGGTATCCACTTTGTACTGAGATTATATGCCCTTTTGATTAATGGCCAGTGATTTTGTTTAACATGTGTTGCATATGCAGATATTGTGCAGATAATCCAGATCTTTTCAAAAATGCAGATACTGCATATGTTCTTGCGTATGCAGTTATAATGTTGAATACTGATGCACATAATCCAATAGTGTGGCCCAAGATGTCCAAGGCAGATTTTGTACGCATGAATGCTACAGATGATGCAGAAGAGTGTGCCCCAACAGAACTTCTGGAAGAAATATATGATTCAATTGTTAAAGAAGAGATAAAGATGAAAGATGAGACTGCTGGTCTAGAAAAAAGTGGCAGATATAAGCCAGAAGGTGAAGAGAGAGGACGCCTTGTCAGTATTCTTAATCTGGCCCTTCCCAGAAGAGCAGTGTCTGTTGACACTAAGTCTGAAAGTGAAGCTATCATTAAGAAAACACAAGCTATATTTCGGAATCAAGGAGCAAAGAGAGGGGTCTTCTATACTTCACAGCAGATAGAACTTATAAGGCCTATGGTTGAAGCTGTAGGATGGCCTTTGCTTGCTACTTTTTCTGTTACAATGGAGGAGGGTGAGAATAAGTCGAGGGTTGTTCTCTGTATGGAGGGATTTAAAGCTGGAATACACGTAACACATAGTCTTGGAATGGACACCATGCGCTATGCCTTTTTAACATCTCTGGTCAGGTAAAATAATCTTGTCATATATGTGTATTTATATATTATTTATTTGCTCCTGGTTGTCATTCTATGCATATTTGCCTTTTTCTTTTGTTTCTCTTGTCAAAAATATTTTTAACTTTGCATGGAAACATAATGTATCACAGTTATGATCTTTGAAGCAATAATCATGACAATGCTAATTTGAGCTTTTGGGTTTGCATCTCAGATTTACATTCTTGCATGCCCCAAAGGAAATGCGTAGTAAAAATGTGGAAGCACTGCGAACTCTACTAGCTCTTTGTGACTCAGAGGCTAGCTCTCTTCAAGATACCTGGAATGCAGTTTTGGAATGTGTTTCTAGGCTTGAATTCATTACGACAACTCCTGCTATTTCTGCAACAGTAATGCATGGATCAAACCAAATCTCCAAAGATGCTGTTCTTCAATCTCTAAGGGAGTTGGCTGGAAAACCTTCTGAACAAGTATTTGTGAATAGTGTTCAGCTTCCTAGTGATTCGGTAGTGGAGTTCTTCACTGCACTCTGTGGTGTATCAGCTGAAGAGCTAAAACAAACTCCAGCTCGTGTTTTTAGCTTGCAGAAACTTGTTGAGATCAGCTACTACAACATGGCTCGTATACGCATGGTATATTTTTATTTAAGAAAGTGGAAAGTAATGTTTTTTTCTTGTAATGTAGATGAGTGTATCTTGTGAAGTGTGTTGTGGTATTCATGTGATAAACTATAGTAAATTGGTTAATGTCTTTTTTAGGTTTTGGATCCATTAGATGCCCATTAGGCTTCTGGGATAAACAATAGAAGGTAGGCCTCTCTCATCTCATAAAGACAGGTCACATGCTTAAATGTAGTTTTGATGATCAGGAGCAAAGTTAAACACAGTATATTAGTTAACATTTCAATTATTATTTCTAGAGAAAACGATCTTGAATTTGTCCATAGATAAGCTTAACTTGATTTGGAGTAATTTCATGCATTTTTCTGAATGCATGGATATATGCTATAAGGAAAGTTTGTGTTTGAAGTTGTTCATGTGGAAATTGAATTACGAAATGTGAAATGTGACTCAGCATAAGTTGTTGTTTAACATGAAGATGACCACTGTTAACTGCATCTCATGAAGTGCTATTCTGTTTTGCTCTAGCCAGTTTTCGGTTATCCGTATTTTGAAAATTTTTAATAACTTTTTACAGGTGTGGGCTAGAATATGGTCTGTGCTGGCAAACCACTTTATTTCAGCTGGAAGTCATCATGATGAGAAAATTGCTATGTATGCAATAGATTCTCTAAGGCAGCTTGGTATGAAGTATCTGGAGCGAGCTGAACTTGCCAATTTCACATTCCAAAATGACATTCTTAAGCCTTTTGTTGTTCTTATGCGCAATAGTCGAAGTGAATCCATAAGGAGCCTAATTGTTGACTGTATTGTTCAAGTATGTCTACATAATTTGATTTGCAGAATGCACTTTCCTATTTTCCCCCTCAACCTTCTCAATATAGAATTATCCTGCTAGAAACAAAATTGATTCCGGTGTCTTTTGCAGATGATAAAATCCAAAGTGGGGAGCATCAAGTCTGGATGGCGTAGCGTTTTCATGATCTTTACAGCTGCTGCAGATGATGAATTGGAATCAATTGTTGAGAGTGCATTTGAAAATGTTGAACAGGGTAACAATTTTTTTTCCTTTATTTCTTCATGACATATTGATGTTTTTCCTCATCTTCACAATTTTGGTGTATCTAACACTGGTAAATTTGCAGTTATCTTGGAACACTTCGATCAAGTAGTTGGAGATTGTTTTATGGACTGTGTCAACTGTCTTATCAGGTTTGCAAATAATAGAAGTTCACACCGTATAAGTTTGAAGGCTATTGCACTCTTGCGCATATGTGAGGATCGTCTGGCAGAGGTTTGTTTGCCTTTATTTTTCATTTGTGTTTTTCATGTATCAATTCTGTATTAATCTAGTAGTGGTTCCTCTTGGCATCAACCTTTTTTTTGTTCTTGCTTCTTCGTGGATGCCTTTTCATTCATTGCATGCTGCTTTCACTTGTGTCCTTCAGTACAGTTTGTTGGATTCCCTAAATATTTCCTGAACCATATTACTGGTAACTGAATTGATAAAATTTCAGCTGAAGTTGATAAATTCAAATTATTGGGTTTGATTTATCTTACAAAACTATTCAAATATTGATACCCAT
Organism: Purshia tridentata; assembly: GCA_003254885.1. Classification (NCBI taxonomy): domain Eukaryota; kingdom Viridiplantae; phylum Streptophyta; class Magnoliopsida; order Rosales; family Rosaceae; genus Purshia; species Purshia tridentata. The sequence continues at coordinate 147,702 of QANT01004195.1, read as the reverse complement.
GTTCAAGTGGTTGGGAAGAAGGATATAACAAAGAAAAAGGGATACTTTACATTTCTTGTGATACTCTCATCACTAGTTGTTTAGAATTAAATATATATATATTTTTTTTGTAAAAAACCTCATCACTAGTGTTGGGCTTCTTTGCCAGAGGTGGATGTGTTATTGTCGGTTGGGTTGATGTTTATGATTCTATGGTGTCTTCCCGCTTGTATGTATTGATAGCTTGTTGCTTTGCTGTCAAGATATCCCTGTTTAACTGCTGGTTTGTCACTTTCAGGGTCTTATACCTGGTGGTGCTTCGAAGCCTATTGATGTAAATGTGGATACAACTTTTGATGTGACTGAGCATTATTGGTTCCCAATGCTGGCTGGTCTGTCTGATCTGACATCAGATACAAGACCAGAGGTCAGAAGCTGTGCACTCGAAGTTTTGTTTGATCTACTGAATGAGAGGGGTAACAAGTTCTCATCATCATTTTGGGAGAGCATTTTCCATCGTGTCTTGTTTCCCATATTTGATCATGTGAGACATGCTGGAAAGGAAAGCTTGGTTTCTTCTGATGAGGAATGGTTCCGTGAAACAAGCATTCACTCACTTCAGTTGCTGTGCAATCTTTTCAACACTTTTTACAAGGTAGGTTGAGCTTAATTCTATCTGTACAAATTGTATTCGTTTCACTAGTGATTGGTGAAGAATCACATGTACTAAGGGAGGAAAATGGACGTTTGTTCAATTGTGGTAAAACAAATGGAAACTTATATTCTTATATATTGGTTATGCGGGAAAAAGGTTTTGTACAATTTGAAATTGGTGTTCCACAGATAGCGTAACCGTGAAGTCTTTCCTTTGTGCAGGAGGTATGTTTTATGTTGCCACCACTACTCAGTCTGCTGTTAGATTGTGCCAAAAAGACTGATCAAGCAGTGGTTTCATTATCTCTGGGTGCACTGGTGCATCTCATTGAAGTTGGAGGACATCAATTCAGCGAGAGTGATTGGGATACACTGTTGAGAAGCATAAGGTGTGTATCTCCTATTATCTGGAAATCTTTTTGTAGCTGTTCTAATACTAATCATTTTATTACTATCATCAGAGATGCTTTGTACACAACGCAACCACTTGAACTGCTAAATGCTTTGGGTTTTGAGAACCCAAAGAACATTAGGACGGTATTTAGAGATTTAGAGGTCAATTCAGGTGACAGTGCTTCCATAAAGTCTGTTGAGTATGATGGAGTGGATAGCCGTCAGTTTGATGTCAATGATAATGGAAGAAATCCAAATGCATCAGTCTTGATGGACCACAAACAAGAATCAGGGGTGCAAATGAACTTGGACGGATCTGAAGGTTAGGTTTTTAAAGTCCAATGAAACTTCATGTTCATTCTTTTCAGTAAGGAAAAAAAAGAAAGGAAGAAACTCCAAGTTTATTAAATGGCTTATGATTAACATTCAAAATCTGAGACTCTGTTTGTGGTAGTTTGCATTTAGTAGAAAAATGCTTCACAGAACAATCTAGTCACCGATTACTACAATTTACTTACTTTAAAAATGGCACCTGGAGAGTTAATATTGTCCCAATCTATGATTGATGGAGCTAATTTTTTACACTGTTCTTGATGTGCCTAAGCTAGATTTCAAAAAATAAAATAAAATAAAAAGAAAAAGGAAAAAAAATGTCTAGTAGCACCATATAACATTTTTTATTCTTATAGGCCTTCTGTCACCGTCAGGAAGTGCTACAAAATCTGCTGAAGGTGGAAGCCTCCAACGGACGCAAACAATAGGTCAAAGAATTATGGACAATCTCTTTCTCCGAAATCTTACTTCTAAGCCTAAGGGTCGTGATTCTGATGCTTCAGTACCATCCACTCCAGTTCAGGTATAATTACTAATTTCTTAAAAATTTATTATTTTGGCTGTTAGGCTTATTACACAGATCAGCATCCAGAATTTATGGCTTTATGATGTGTAATCAGCGTCCTGCTTTCATGGATTTATTATGTGTTTGATTTTATGCTGCATTAGGTTCCTGATGCTGTGGAACATGATGCCAAAGATGAGGAGGAAAGTTTACTATTGGGAACTTGTAGGGGCAAATGCATCACTCAATTATTACTTCTTGGTGCCATTGATAGTATTCAGGTTTGAATTTTGGTTGTTTTTATTTCATATGTCCCCTTAAATTCATAAATACTTATTATTATTTCTAATCATCCAACGTCAATTTGCAATCCAATGTGAAGAACCTTTACTGTAATATATATGGCAAGTCACTTTGAGTTAGAAGGCTACAGAACTTGGAGATGTGTAGTAATTCTCTAAGTGCCTTTATTTGGATTGCTGCCATAAGTTAACATGTTTACTAGCTAGGCAGGAAAATTGAGATCAATGAATCATTAGATTCTGTATTTATCCAAAAACAACAAAGAATCATTTGGGTTCTGTAAAAAGCCTCTGACAGCTGTTTGCCTAATACAATCACTCTATAATTTCCAGAAGAAATACTGGAGCAAGTTGAAAGCGCCACAAAAGATTGCTATTATGGACATTTTGCTGTCTCCGTTAGAGTTTGCAGCTTCCTATAATTCATACACCAATCTCAGAACACGCATGCACCAAATTCCTGATGAGAGGTAGGGTGTAAACTTGTATGCAGAATTTTTTCTCTCTGAAGAATATAGTTTTATGACTATTTCATCTTTTGGACAGGCCGCCTCTGAATCTTTTGCGCCAGGAATTAGCAGGAACGTGCATATATCTGGACATCTTACAGAAAGCAACTTCTGGGTTTAGTGCCAACAAAGAGGGACTTGAAGAAACTAATGTTTCTCAGAATGTTGATATTACATTGACTGAAAACAATTCAAGCTTAAAAGACCATTCTGATGCTGAAGAGAAAGTTGAAGGATTAGCAGAAGATAAACTGGTGTCTTTCTGTGAACAAGTACTCCGGGAGGCATCTGATCTACAGTCCAGTGCTGGGGAGACGACTAATATGGATATTCATCGGGTTCTGGAGTTACGATCTCCAATAATTGTTAAGGTATAAAGTGCCATTTAAATTATTGTGGGGCATGAAATGCTATGTGGTGCTTTTTTGGCTTGTGTATGATCGATAGTTTATTTTATTTTATTTTATTTTTGGCACAGTATGATTGTTTTTTTTAATCCACAATATTTTGTAGCTGCTGGTTTAACCTTGTAATTACCATGTGTACCACTAGAAAGTATTATGCCTCTTGGCAGATTAGTGCCACATCTCCCATTCATTTTATTGAAAACAAAACTCTTGTACACATATGTATTTGGACATTCATATTTTTTTATGCCCTCACAGCCGGCTTATACATTTCACACACTGCTGCCTTTCTTGTCCATGGTTGGTCAATCAATTAAAAAGGCCCTTGTAAATTGATATTCTTACAACTTCATGCGGTCTTTCTTTGTCCAGATCTTTGACATATTGTTATAATCTGAAACCCCCATTTAATTGGGTTGGTGGATTCACCTGAGTTGTGCTTGGCATTCTTCTTGTTTATTGGACAATAATGGACAATATTTTATGTGCTCAATTGCCCACATGAGTTTTGTATATTGTAGTACTAACGGATTATGTTCTTTCTTTTTTGGTCTTTCAGGTACTTAAGGGCATGTGCTTTATGAACAAACAGATTTTCAAAAAACATCTTAGAGACTTCTATCCCCTGCTTACTAAGCTTGTATGCTGCGACCAGGTAATCTCCTCTTCCCATGTTTCTTGTCATGATTATGGCCCGTCTGTATTAAGTTCTGTAAACATTTCACAATCTTACAACAGTTAATTACTAATTAGAGATTAGGATATGTCCTGGGAAACTGATAAATGCTTGATTCATTCACAGATGGATGTTCGTGGAGCTCTTGGTGATCTTTTCAGGGCACAATTGAAAGCACTTCTGCCATAGATATTTTTTTCTTGTCGTTGCCACTTTGACAAGAATCTTGGATGGAGTGATTTTCGACATCACTGCTCCAAACACTGATGTCTAATTTTGTTCGACTGATATTCTTTCATCTGTGCCTATAAAATTTCCTTTTCTTCCGATAGAGGTATTTTTCAGTTTTCACTTCCCCAGTATATTTTGTTGTAACGATTCTAATGTAGTTGGAAAGGAAAAAGGGGAAACCATAATTGTTTTGAATCAGCCTTTTTATCGTTTCACATAAATCTCCTTCTTTATCTTTTATGGTCTAATTTATGTAGCAAATGATTAATTGATTTCAATCGCACCTACATATAGATATCAGTCAAGAAATATTTTTGACTCATGAAGTATGTTAATTCATGAGAGCTTTTTTAATCTGATGATCACATGAACAATGGCTGTACCGAAGTCTTGGTTACTGGTTGTGCAGTCGTACATAAATCAGATTTTTTTGTTTATATATTTATTTTTAACAAAAGTGAATTGAGAATACGAAAGGGACTCTTCCTCATGCCAACTTTATAGTCTGGGACAAAACAAGCGTGTGAGGAGAAGTACATTCCTTGTGCATGGGTTTTTCGTTTCCCATGCAAGATGTTCTAGCACAAAAAAACTGGTTTACAACAAGTTCACTCTATTCTTTTCTTGATGGATTATTCTCTCAATTAAAATATCGTAAATGATCCAAATGGGTTTACTTTTCTCCCCCCTCAGAATCCAATTCCCAGTTAATGTTTATGCGGATTCCTTGCCTTTTAGTGTCATAAAAGGACATTTATCAACCTTTATGTTTAAATTCAAAGTAGTGCTGCTTCATCTCAAACCCGAACACCGGGATTGAGAGGCATAAGAAAACATGGGTTTCCGGTGCCTGTGGATTTTATTTGTCATCACACTCGGTGAAGGGTTGGTGAGAGGGGTTCTTGGTGGCTTGGCATGCAACTGGGGAACGCGTTCCACACACCCATTGCCACCCAACATAGTTGTGAAGCTTATGAAGGACAATGGGTTCGACAAAGTGAAGCTGTTTGAAGCTGATCCTGGGGCACTCAAGGCCCTGGGAAATACTGGTATAAAGGTTATGGTGGGGATACCCAATGAGTTCTTGGCACCACTTGCCAGCAGTGTTGGGGTGGCTGAGAATTGGGTGTCTCAAAATATATCCACCTACATATCCAAAAACGGGGTCGATATCAGGTAAAATCACTCTAGTTTTCACGCTATTGTTTTCCTATTTGCCAAAAATAAAAAAGCAGCCTCAGTATTTAAAACACGAGCTTTGAGATGCTTATCATTTGAAGCTCTTCCCACTATTCGAACTCTTTTAGTGGGTGTGTGATAAAGTGATCTTTATTCTTAAGGTTAGAATTTCAAGAAATTTGAAAAAGAGTAAAAATTTATAGTTTTAGAAATAAAAGTTTTAAGTAGTGCTAATCTTTCTCGAATATTTTTTGACAGGGTTTGAGCAAGTTGTCACTTATTTTCAACCCTTTATAAAAGTTTTCAAATTGGCAGGAAAAAAGAAGGCAAACTTTTTGATAACAGAATTGATCCCAATGTGATGATCTTCTTTTCATCTTTCATTTATCCAAAGAGTTATTTAAAGTTGGGTCAGGGAATGAAATCCCTATATATCATCAGCAATTCATCAAACACTGAACATAAATGCAAAAGAAACAACATTTTTCACAACTAAACAGTTAAAAGAAACTAATGATTGATTGAGAATTTGAAAGTGAATTATTTGTCATGTGAATCTCTGTAGGTATGTTGCTGTGGGCAATGAACCTTTCCTTAAAACCTACAAAGACACTTTCCTGCAAACCACATTTCCAGCGCTCCAAAATATTCAAGCAGCCCTCATAAAAGCTGGGCTTGGGAGGCAAGTGAAGGTCACCGTTGCACTAAACGCAGATGTTTACCAGACTGACAGTGGTCTTCCCTCCGGCGGTGACTTCCGGTCCGACATCCATAGCCTTATGCTTTCCATCATTAAGTTTCTCAGTGACAATGGTGGTGCTCTCACCATCAACATCTACCCTTTTCTCAGCCTCCAAGCTGACCCCGATTTCCCCAAAGAATATGCCTTCTTCAACAACACCTCTAAACCCGTTGTGGATGGCTCTATCTCTTACACCAATGTTCTTGATGCCAATTTTGACACTTGCATTGCAGCTCTTGAAAAGAATGGCTTCTCCTCCTTGCCTGTCATTGTTGGAGAGGTTGGATGGCCAACAGATGGTGACCCTAATGCCAACATAGAGGATGCAAAAAGGTTCAACCAAGGCCTTTTAGATCGCATAATTGCGGGTATGGGCTAAAATTTCAAAAAAAAAATTAAATAATATTAGACGCATCAACTATTATTTCAACTTTATGAATTTCAACTGATGTGATAATATTTCATTTTTTAGCCATTAGGTCTATTATGAACCTCATTTATTTACATTAAATATAGATTAATATGTCGTGTCATATCAGTTAAAAGTAAAAGTTGAGATAATAGTTGGTGTCTCTAGTATTATTTATCTTTGAAAAATCCTCGATATTTTCCTTTTTAACAAATACCAATGTCCCATTTTCTTAACATTGACATTTAATACCTTGCTTGCAGGCGAAGGCACCCCAAAGAGGTCGAACCCACCAGACATCTACATATTTGCACTCATAGATGAGGATGCCAAGAGCGTCCAACCTGGGAATTTTGAGAGGCATTGGGGCATCTTCAACTATGACGGAACAGTCAAATACTCATTGAACAGAGGTGGTGGAAAAGGCTTAGTCCCAGCAAAAGGAGTGAAATACTTGGCAAAACAATGGTGCATAATGGCACCAGATGCAAGCATTTCAGACCCCACTTTGGCTGAGAGCATAAGCTATGCTTGCACTTATGCAGATTGCACCAGTCTTGGATATGGATCCTCTTGTGGAATGCTGGATGCTAAGAGCAATGCTTCTTATGCTTTCAACATGTACTACCAAACCATGGACCAGCGCAAAGGTGCTTGCAATTTCTCTGGTCTTTCAGTCACCACAAGTGTGGATCCAACCCCATCTGTAAATGGCCAGAAGAGTACTACTTGTCGATTTAATATCATGATTGATCTGGGGAAGCATGAAACGTCTCATTCTTCATTGGCCGCTGGGTTAAGAGAGCACAGCTTCCACAATGTTGTGATGGGGTTGTTACTTTTCCTTGTACTAGAGTCCACATTGACCATCTGGTGATTCGCCTAGTAGCTTCTCAAAGATATGGGCTTTCAGACAAAGATCTCCTACTTTTTTTTTTCTTACGGCACCACAATCATATTGTATCTATTCTTAAGGGTTAATTACTTGGGATTAATCAACTGTTTGATTATCACCTTGATTTCTGTTCTTTCTAGCCCACTTAGAAATCTTGTTCAGCTACTTATATATATGAAAATCATTCATTTGTGTATAATGATCACATTATGTGACAATTGATATGTAAATTAGTACATAAATTCTACAATGAATTATAAAATTTGATGTAATTACTAAATATCAATTATCACATAATTTGATTAACTAATAAAATTAAAGATATTACTTGTAACTTTTAAATTATTATGGATTACATCTAATACAAATAGTTTTATAATTATGCTAACACATTTTAGTATTTTACTATAAAACAGAGAAATGACTAATACTTTATCATGAAAACTAAAGGTGACTGCAAAATCACCAAAAGTGTTGTAGTTAATATTCCTTTTCATGTTCGAAAGAGCCCAAAATAGTAGCAAAAATGTTTAAATTAAACAATAGAAAAAAAACATGGGTGGCCCAATATGGTAGGGCCTAAAAAGTCAAAAAGAGAAGAAAAAAAATGAAGGGAGACTGAGAGAGGGAGGGAATCGACTTTTAATCTTTATTAAAATTTAAGATTAAAAAAAAAAAGAAAGAGAGTATTTGGATATTTAGGAAATTGGATTAATTAGAAATTTAGAACACGAAAATCGGAATTCGAGGCCGAATTTCCGCTTTAACCAATAATTAAAGTCACAATCAAACTAAAAAAATCAAATAATTATTAGATTTGCAGTTTATACGATTGGAAGTTTGGAACAGAGTTGGAGAGCTTTTGGCTTTTGGAATTTGGAGAAACAAATAGAGACGGAGAGGGAGAGAGAGAGAGCATCGACGTCATTGATGCTTTATGAATATACGTGATATTCTTGGATTCACCTTCACCTTCGTGTTTCTCTAGATTTTGCAATCCGCGAGTGGTTTCCTAATTGGGAATTTTTCTAGGGTTTATGAAATCATCGCTGTGAACGGTGTGAGAGTGTGAGAGTGTGAGAGAGAGTGGGGGCATTGGCATCGTTATGTTGTTGTTAAAAAACCAAGGCAGCGTGCGCTTTTTTGTAAACTCAAAGCTCCAACCTTTACTTCATCATCCTCATCGATTTACAGAGATGGCTGCGTATTTGTACAACCATAACTGCAGGGGATTTCATGCTCAAAGCCAATGGCCCCCATCCTCCATAGATCACTCTTGGAAGCACGCAGCTTTTCCTCGTAGAATTAGGAATGGGAATGCTAGTCTTTGCTGTAGTTTAAACATTAGAGGGTGCTTCCAGTCTCACCACAACAACCACCACCAACAGCAGTCTCATAGCAATGGCAATGGCAATAGCATAAAGCTTCATGCCAATGCCTTTGAGAACCCCAATGCCCAATTGGTCCGTGATGTTGAATTGGACCTACGCAGCAGCTCCGATGCCATTGGATTGACCTCCCCAAACGGTTGCCAGGAGCGCGGGAGCCATTCCGGGTTGCCTCACCATCCTTTGCCCCGTGAGAAAGTCGTTGTTGCGGTCGATGTCGACGAGGGTATATATATATTGCATTGGTTCTCCATTTCTGTTCTGAATCATGGTCATTATGTTCTCTTTTGTATTTGCCAAGTTGGGTTTGTGTTTTTCTGATATATGATTCTTTGTCTTCTCCAGTGTTGGGAAATTTCGTGTCTGCTCTCAACAGGTTTATTGCTGATCGTTACTCCTCCAACCATTCAGTTTCCGAGTACCATGTGTATGAGTTCTTCAAGGTATTGCCTGGTGTCCAATAGTTTGGGAACCAACTGACCGAGTCAATGAGTTTGTACCGCCTCAATCATGCATTCATGACTGTTAGATATGACTCATTATATTTGGACAGTCACAAGTTGAACTTTTTAACTGCTTTTAGCATTGCTGATATAATAGCCATATGTCTACCCATTTATTTAAAAGAATATGACTTGTTTCCAGGATTGAGTATGCGATGCTGCTAATTGACTTCTCTGGCTATTTCATGGTTCAGTATGCTAGTTTACATTGTGATCTTACGTCTTACATTTCAGCTATTGTCTTGGATTGTACTATAAATTATGTTTGCGTCCCTCCTGCCTACCTCTGACCTTGATTGATGAGTTGAGTTGAGTTATTTGTACGGAGATATATATTATATATATTTTTATATATGTATCTACATTTGCTCCTTTTCTCTTTGATATGCTCTGTTTGTGGGAAAACCATTTACATTTTACTTGGCATATTCTGATGCATCATATTTTTCTGTTACAGATATGGAACTGTTCACGTGATGAAGGTACTACTAATGTGTCTATTTTTTCTACTGTTTTGCATCAGAAGATAATCGGGGTTGTTGTTATCATAATCATGATCATCATTTATGAAATAATGACACCAAAGGCCTTTTATCAGCTAAGCTATTGGCGCCTTTATAAATTACATTTGGGTTCGGTTCATATTTGGATCTAACCTACCTTTTTTCTAATTCAATCCTGCTAATTGAATATTGAAAATGGGAACTTCATTTGAATCACCAAATTCTTCTTTTCTCCCTTCTTTTCTCCCCTCTTTTCTCCCTTCTTTTAAGCATTGTTATAATTGATAATATCTACTTTGTTTTGACAGCTGATAAACGCGTTCATGAGTTCTTTAAAACACCATATTTCAAGGCCGGGATTCACCCACTTCCCGGTGCTCATGAGACACTTCATAAGCTGTCAGAATTTTGTAACCTGTCAATTGTAACGTATGTACAATTAACCGAGTTTCTTTCATTTAATATTATGTTTGCATGAGCATTGACTAACTTGATCTTTTGGCATATGCATGCATTAATAGGTCTCGGCAGAATGTAATTAAGGACCACACAATTCAATGGATTGAGAAGCATTTTCCAGGACTGTTTCAGGAGATTCACTTTGGTAACCACTTTGCTTTAGATGGAAAGTCCAGGCCTAAGTCAGAAATATGCAGGTATGCTCGTGAATCACTTTAGATAGTTTGATCTTGTGTATTTTAAACTTCTTGATAAGTATCTTACGAAGTTCTTTTCTTACTATATTCTTTTATAACCTGCAATTCTGAAATGAATGTTGTGCTCAAGTATCCTGTTCCAGTTGCATATTTACCTGCTTGTTGGTTTTGTGGGCTACTATCTCCTCATGGGACCCAATTATAATCCTACTAGATAGACTATTGCTACTGACTCTGCTCTGATGACATGCATTTGCTAGGTCCTTAGGAGCAAAGGTTCTAATTGATGACAATCCAAGATATGCAATTGAATGTGCCGATGTTGGGATCAAGGTTCTACTTTTTGATTATGAGAACTCATATCCTTGGTGCAAGACTGATTCTATTAATGAGCACCCCCTGGTCACCAAGGTTCATAACTGGGAAGCAGTGGAGAAGCAGTTGTTGACATGGATTATTTCATAGCTTTTTTTTAACAATCTATTACAACATTGACTACCAATTTGTCAAGATATGTTGGAACTCCATTCTAATTTGTGGAGAGATCGTTGAAGAAACTGTATGGGAACCAGCCAAAAAGGGTTGTCTGGTGAAAGCTACAGTAGGAGAATGATGAAAATGATAATTTATTTTTATCGTTTCCCTCTCTTCTGAGGCACTTGAAGGAAAACTAGGTTTCAGACTATACATTAATGTTTATCTCAATCCATATTTATATTGGTGAGATGGCCAGGGCTTGGTTTCTAATCTTTTATAAATGCAAGAGAAGAGGATACAAGGAAAACTGGCAAGAGATGTAAATATAGATAATGACGAAATGATCGAATTGTCCAAAAATTTTCCATTTATGTGAGTACAAGAAGGCTGATTGTAGCCGTTTCTGTTTAACTGCGTAGTGTATTCTAATTGTGATGTTGATTTATATTCTCTAATTTTATTTTTGCCTTACATTATGTTGGCTGACAAACGATTGAAACACATGTTCTCAGTGATTTCACACTCCGATTCTTAAGATAGGACATGCCACCTGGACCAAAGGTAATTGGCTGTTCTCACTCACATTTAGAAACCAATAATCATAACTTAACGAAAGTTTAAATTTGCTACATCATTATTGTTTGGTCAAAGCTTGTGCAAACTCTTGCTAGAACAACATTTCATAGCATTCATTAAGAACTCAAGTTTGTGATCTGAACAAGTGCGTCAACTTCATTATTCACAAAGTTATTTTGCATACACTACAATGTAGGAATAGGAAGCTCCTCCCGTTTGCAAGCCCTTTATCTACAAACTTAAAAAGAGCATTGCAAAACGGTTGTTATTGGAGCCGTATCACATAATTTTATCAAATATCTGTGCTCTGCTGCAGTTCTGTGGTGCCAGGCATCAAATTTCAGGTGAAAACCTGCATCTTCATATGAAGGAGGCACGGAGATGATTTGGCTCACTCGACTTTCTCCATTAACTTGATACCATATGCTTGTAAGATATCCATGGCTACAATACCACACACAAATCCAACGTTAGACACCATCTGTTATAGAACACCAAACCAAGCACAAACATGAGCAAGTGGTTTACCTGGGACATATACTTCAGGTTCGATAGGCCTTAATACACCTCTTGTTTTGATCTTGTTTCCAAGTATGAGCTGCAATGCCAAAATTGAAGAAAATTCGTTTAGGAATTATCTCACTTCATAGAGCAGAAGAGTAGAAATGTGTAACAAGTACCAGAGCTGCAATGCCTGCCGGGATACCAACAGTGAAAGCCATGGCGGTAATCATTTTACCATTCTTCATCCTCCCAAATTCCAGTAAAGTGGCCGAATGTTTCTCTCTAACTTTGTTATCTGGGAACTCAACCTCCACTTCATGATGCAAAAGCACCATATCCTGACCATAAATCACACAAGTTTAACAAATACAAGCACACAGACACACATTTACAACAGCCAGAACTTGCTTTGCATAATGGATTGGACTACAAAATGACTTTGCCATCACAATGCTGTTTTTGTTTTGCATGACTTTAGAACATTTTTTCTCCTTGAAATACAGGAGTGACTAAAATCTATAGTCTTTATTGCTGGTAAGGAATTTACCTGTTCTGTGCTCGAGTATTGTAACTTTTCTTCCATGCAGAGACAAGAAACATCAAATGCACTTCGGCAGGAGACCGGAATTTCTTTCTGCTCATGGAGTCCCAAAAATCTGGTCCACAAAGTTAACAAATCCAACCATTTCAGCATAACTTTATCTACAAAATCTGAGCACGCAATAAGAATGGAAAGAAAAAAGGTATGAGATACAATGAGCTTACATGATAGTATTAGCTGCCCTTACTGCAGTTCCTTGCTCTTTGCAGTATCCAAGCTTGACAATCCCTTCAGGGATGACTTTCTCTCCTACCAGAGGTCCACCCAGATCTTCACTTTTAATTTTCAGAAGTTCAGACAAAAACATTCTGAATGTGGGTCTCTTTCCATCTTCAAGAAGTGGATGCAGTTCAGGTTCAAAGAGACCAATTCTTGCAAGTGTTGCCATTATTTCTCCAAACCCTGTGCATAATAATTGTGTATAAGATCCTCAAAATAAAATTTTTCAAGTTCAACCTTGATAATGAAAAAATATCTTTGTTCTTTCAAGCTTTCCATAGCTCATGTTACTGTATATAACAAATCTTACTTCAACACTTGAGTCAGTCAATCAATTTTCAAGTGTGAGTGTCTAAACGATTAACATAGCCTAAAAAGACAAGCACATGTCATACCTTCATAGCGAAGGGTTCCACGAAAGATGGTCAAGGCTTCATGTCCTATTCCATACAAGTTTCCATAAACTAATGAGTTGCGATTTGGAAGGCACTCCAATGCGAAAGCTGGAAGGTCGGGTATCCGAAGTCTCACAGCTGAATCATAAAGATTCTTCCCTGCAACATCCTTGTAACATGTTACTGGCTAAACTATGTCATAATTATGTGAGGACTCTTTGAGAAGGGAAAGGAAAAAAACCAGCAGTTAAACGAGATGAGAGAAACAGGAAATAAGGACACACATCTCATTGAATCCTTGGATTTATCATTGTTTTCCCTCATTATTGACAACTTACCATCAACTTGTACAGTTTCACCATTTGACTTATAAGTGGCAGGATTGCGTCCAGCACGAATAGCTCCTGCAGGGCTCCAACTGAAATGATTGATTAGTAGTAAGTAACTTCCACAGGACTAAAACTAGACGCAGAACTAGAATTCCTGAATTTAGGAGTGTATCCAATTCTAAAGTTACCTGAATTTATATGCTAGTGGATTGTTTGCTGCAGCTGGGGATGGGAGTCCACCACAGTAAGAATTGAAAGACCTTATTCTCCCCTTACGAACATGTGCTTGGTTGATCATCTTCATTGCCATCATATGATCTGAAGTAGGACATAATCGGATGAATAATTGTGGAAATCAAATCTCTCATGTAATATATCAAATTAGTCTCAAACTTGTATTAGACGAGTAGGTCATTTTGGAGAGACTGAGACCATCTGCATATCATTCATAAAGTCAGCTAAATCATTACCTATTCCAGGGTCCAAGCCCATCTCACCAAGAATGGTAATGCCAGCACTCTTTGCCTTTTCATCTAGCTTTGACATGCCATCATCAACATAGCTAGCAGTGACAAGGTGCCTTTTAAGCTGCATGAAGAGAATAAAACCATTTCCTCAGCTAAAACAAGAAAGGAAGGCAAGACTGAAACAGTAAAAAAAGATAAAGTTCGATAAATGAAGAAGATTCCTTTTATTAGTCTCGCCTCTTATGGTCCATTTTTAACTCTTTCTTTTACCACTCTATTCCTTATTATAAAATGAAAATTTTTCTTCTGCTAACCTCAAATGCAAATATAAAACCCATCTCTAGCTTCAGTTTCTTCTTTCACTAAACATTATAGAAGTTGGTTTGTTTACCACTGTTCCCAAAAGCTTAAGTACGCCGACAATTATTTTATATCCCGAGTCCTGACTCCCCCTCACATGTAGGCCTCTCTTCGCCAATTGAGTCAAATTATATTGGGGGTTTACAATTACAAGGATTTGAACCAGAATTATTCTTACCTGCAACGATAAAGTAAATATAACATTTAGACAGTACCTCAATACATGCATGTGCTACGGTAACGTGGCAACTAGCGGGCAGTAGACTTATAACAACTTCAGCCTGCATGAGGGAAGCAAAGAACACTGACAATGTTAGATGTGATTGAAGACTCGCAAACTTTGAACACCACTAATGACAGCATTTTTCAGTACACAGTTTTTCAGTGTATTGAAGAAAAGTCGTTACCTCTGATATATACTTATGAAGACTACCAGTGTCCCCCACATCAAGTTGAACTGCTCTTGCATTTGGAATACCTTCAGTGATCTGCATCCAATCTTTCAGTGTTAAAACATTCAAATGCAAAAGAATAAGACCAACATAAAGATGCATCTAAAACGTTTGTGCTTGAAAGTTGAAGCTTCATCATCATATAAGGGGAAACTACATATATGTCCTACATTCAAGTACATGAAAGAGAAAACTTGCATCCTGATGAAAGACGTGAAATGAAGATGATGATTATAACAGAACTGAAAGCAGTTTTTCGCAATAACAATATAATGTTTTGTCAGTTATACCTCTTCAGCATCCTTTATATAGAGAGATGCAACAGTAACTTGCACATCATTCTTCTCGTCAAAATCATCTTCCAGGAATGTTTTACACCATTGTTGGGATGATATTCCGCCAATTGATGCTAATAGCTCAGCAGCTGGTTGACAGACCCGGCCTGCTCCAATAATCAGAACCCCGACCTTCCTTTTCATGTCATTTTCCTTCTTAGTGCCACTCTGGAATTTTCCAACCCTCAATGAAATCTTATTTGCTTCTTGTTTTAACTCTTGATTTTCATTTGGATTAGCAAGACAAGTTAATGAATCGATGATTTGATCCAGAACGGCATTATCATCCGCGCCCACCTGTTCATATCAATAAGATCATACTATGAAAGATATCCAACCTGAGAGTCGTAGTTACTCATATAATACATGTACAGCCAAGCTCCTAGAACTTCAAGAAATGGAATCATTTCTTGCATAAATAGGGGTTATGAAGCATTCACCAAATTTTTCACACTTCTTTTACAGTGTCAAATTCCTGTCAACATAGTAGTATAGAAAAAATTGGGAAAGAACATGGAAACACATGTCCTCACCATAATCAAACTGGAATAGAGGTCTACTCACTTCAAGTTCTGAGTATGATGTAGCATGAGAACTCGGACCAACTTCACACTTAGCCAAATGGTAGGAGCCCTTTGCAGCTTCAATAATATCTAAGGCCTCATTTATCAGAAATTGATCAAATAAGTGACCACTGAGAGATACCTGTCATTTATGAGGAAATTCAGCAATGTTGATCAAGATATGTAGGAAAAGAGAAGCAATTCGTACATAGGAGCAACATCCAAAGATGTAAGAGAAATGGAAAAACTCACTAGTATTTTGTACTTCTTGCTAGAGTGGTGAGTAGCAGTTTTATCTAATATTTCTCTGCAAATCATGAAGGATAATAAACAGTTATTGTATTACTGAAGAAAAGGCATAGCATCATAACTTTACAAACTATGTAGATTATGCCTAGTATTCACATACAGATTTTTCACTAAGTAATCAATTTGCTGTGGTTTGAGTAGAGTTCATTAACCTTCCTTTTTTAACAAAGCCCCCCCTGACAGATTCAAGGTTGAATCCAGCACTAGCAGAGAAAGTCAAAGATTGCCAGTTACTCAGAAAACAAATAGAAAGCTCAAAGTCTATACCCTCCTGACTGTTCATTCTGCATATTACATTTTTACCAGTATGAAAGAAAGGCAAGCATACATATGACATGGAACTGAAACTTACTCTGATTCAGAGTTTCTCATACGTTGAATATATTCATACAATGAGGTAAGTGCTCCTCCATGGGCTATGCAAGCTCTCCTTAAGTGTGCAGGTAACTTTGTAGTGTCTTTTGTAGAAGCCAAATTGCCAACAAATTGGGATAATATGTCTCCAAAATGTTTGGAAGCCTTTCGAAAATTAAGTGACAGTTTTATTAAATCATGAAAAGTGTTTACATAATTTCTGGCCTTGCGTTATCCTAGATTTATTGAATTTACTGAAGGAAAAGCCTAGATGTACTGCACCTCTATTGCAAATTCTGTTGGAAGAATGTCAACAGATAAACATATCACGCCATCACCTTCCATGTCATGGTGGTAAGAATCTCTAAAGGGATCATATCTGAAAACCATGATTGAACATATTAGAGCAGATATACAAAGTAAGAAGGAATTGGATAATTCTGGTCAGATATTGTAAACCAGAAAAAAGAAATAAAAAGGTAGAGTATGTGAAAGAAATTTAAGAAAAATATAACATGAATCAGAAGCTTGATATGGCACAAATACAACAAAAAAAAAAATGTTATTTCCAAAGCTGCAAATGCCATTCAGAGCATTTAATATTAAATTACTTCTGGTTACACTACATTTAATTTCTGCATTAATATGTGGTGATAATATTAAGGTCAATTGATGATAGAAAATTAAAGATAACCAGCATCTCTAGGTAGAAGAATCATAAATAGAGCAGAGAACAAGAAAAACTGTAACATTTTGATCAATAAGAGTGAATCTATTGGTGCCATACCTGAAGAAAGGTGAGTCAATTGATGTGGTTTGGTTAACAAATTCTATTGATCCCCCTATATCACAAGTTATATCAGAGATCCCAACAAGTGGACATCCTTTTCTCGTTAAATCTTGAAACTGCTTGGTACTCAACAATTGAGGAAATCTTTTCTCCCAATACATGCAATTCACTGCCAGGAACAAAAAAAATATATATTATAAATAGTAATATATTCATCTAAATATTTTGATCGAAAAACTATCAAGATGAGAAGATTAAAGAACATTTTGAATGAGTGGTTCCTAAAATTGTCAACATACTTTAAGCTAACCATAGCAGCCAAGAGTAATAGCAAATGATTTGCCTGAAAAATTTGATAGCAAAGTGTAAAACATACCAATGACAGATGCATAAGGGGCTATTTTTTCATGGAAAACAGGGTTGTAGTGTTCTGGATGTGCATAATAGTCAGCCTGAAATAAGATAAGATGTTAAGTTAGTATATTTTGTTACAAGAGAGTCGATATCAAGTACGTAAAAACGTAAAAGCTGTTGGTGCTCCCAGTTAAAATTGAAGAAAAAGTTATTCTAAAAAAATTCTAAAAATAATTGATGAGTGATGAGTGTTCAGGATTCTGAGGAACTACGCATCAATTCAAGATCTATTAATAAAATGTAACACATGCAGAGCTATACATAGATAAGAGATGACTACGAGGGAACTTACTTTGTCAAATACTTTTTTGGGATCTTTGTGTTCGACCATGTTTTTACAAGTCACAACACAACCATATACTTGGAAGACCCTTTTTGATTTCCGTGTAGGTTGAGCAGCATCCTTGGCCTAAGAGAAATAAAAACTTAAAAAACTACACAAAAGAAGGCATGCCATATGGTAACTGAGTATCATTATTACTTAAAACACTTATGCAGAACGAGTATGATACTTACCATCCCAAATATCTCTGGAAGTCTGCTTGGTTCCACGTAAGTATGAGGAAGAAGCTTAAGTATCTCCTGTGCACCAGAAGAAACTACAGAACAAAAAATTATAACAGAAATTTATATCACAAAGGCCCATCATTGAATCCACTCCGGACAGTGTCCCTTAAATTGCCTAGCAAGTAGCAACAGAAAGTTGACAACAATGTTAATGGTTATGAAAGGAGAGTCATAAGAAATGTACCATTTCCTGACCCAGTGAAGACAAAAACCAAAGGACAGATTCCTGATGGCAGTCCCAGAGTTGCTATCTCTTCGCCGACAGAAATTACTGCAGCCTTGGCAGCAGCCAAGGATGAATACATATAGGATGCACCCAACGAAAGGAAGGGTGTTGAATATCCAAGACTTAGGTACCCTTGAAAAGGTAAAAGGACATGTGAGAAAAGGAGAAAGAAAATCAATATCAACTGAACAGCATACTCAATGAAAAACCTCACATCCAAAGTACCAAAAGTATACAAGGGATTTTCAAACATCAATATTTCAAGCTTTAAAGTTGCATACACCGGAAGTAACTAAAGTTGCAAAACATTCCCTTGATCACCAAATTCAACCATACTATCATAGCATATCAATTTAAAACCTCTCTAGTAAGCAGTCTAAAATTGATTACCAAATTCAAAAATACTACACTAACAAACGTAAAAGGGAATTGCAGGAAATGAAGCATACTCTGTCCCAACCCACGCAAGAAATCAATAAACCCAGCTCTACCAGCAAACTTTCCAAATGCAAGTAATCTTTGCCCATGGTCCCCAACTATAAGCTCATAATCATATAGTGACACCCTTTCAGCTATGATCTGCACAACACAGAGAGAAGAATGATATGAAGCAAAACAAGAATTACAATTTATAACCGATAAAAAAAAGCGAGTTAAATATGCAAACAAGAGTATAGAAGGGTCGATGGACATTGTTCTTCCTCATAGCCAGGGACATACCTTATCCAATAATGGCATGTTTTCCTTTTGGGCCTTGTGAGTATGGGAGAAAAATGCATAGGCTCTATCAGGAAGAATCATCTCCAGCTGCACCAAAAACCAAAACCAAAACCAAAACCAAACAATTGTGTCAAACTTGCTGATCCGATTGATGGTCTACATGTTGAAACTTGAAAGCAAAGCCAAAAGGATCGAAATTAGGACCTTTGGTTGCTTGATGCCCAAGATGAGACCACATTCTGACAAGTCCTCTGATATTTCACAGCCAACATCCTCATACAGTTCGTCGTGATGGATGCGCTTTGTGGATGGCTGCACAATTATGCGGGAAACTCCAGTTTTGTCGCAGCCACTGTGCAGCAGCCGAGCACAGTGAGATGGGGTCAGAGGTGCTCTTCTTTCCCACTTGTTCACAGTCTCAGAGAGGATCCCAACAACCCCATTTCCAAGCATTGTGTAATTATGCTCCTCCTTGATCAATAAATAGCAAGATTAATGAAAATGAAATCTCTACAATACCAAATGCTTTCAGTTGTTCAAAGGCCATGCATTCAATCAATGGAAGCGTCAACTTTGTGAATGGATGACAACTCCTTGTTACTGAATAAAAAAGATCACAAGGGAACTGGGCTTTGATCTGCAGAAGAAAATATGTACTTGGTTTTGTTGAGTTTGTCCTTTATGTACTTGAAGTCTGTCAGAGTCAGAGAGAAAAAAGATGGATTGATTAATTGTTAGAAAGAGAGAGGTGATCACAATTCACAAGCAAACAAAGAGCTTGTTTTTATGGCCCCATGGGCAAATGGTGCATTATGAATCACGAACAACTGAACGAATCATGTGTGTAGCTGCCATGACCATGATAAGGACATGTGACGCACCCAACTTATCAAAATCCCACTGTTTGGGTTTTTACAAGTAGATCCATTATTTCAACCACATATTGCCACGTGTAACCCTCATGTAACGTGACGTAACGAACTTGACGGTTTTTCCGGTCGGGACAAGTAATCGTGCTTTGTTTTTTGCACTATTTGGGCCACTGTCTCATCGCCTCGTATTCATGAGTCATGACTCATCGATTCAATGCGATTGGATCGGTGCATATAATAAACGCGCAATAATCTCAATGCTCGCATTCTTACAGTCATTCCATTATGGTTCATATATAAATAATTAAATCTAATGGGAAAGTTGGACGTCGATTGATTTTGATTTAATTGAGGATAAGGATTAAGTTTAAGGATGATTCCATATGCACCTAACAATAATTCATCAACGCACCCAAATTTTATGAAATTTTTTAATACCAATTACACTCCTCTTTAAAATTACCATAATTAAGCTCTACACATAAATCAATAATTAATGCAATACTATTTTTTTAATAAGTAACTAACCAACCAAATTTTTTGTTTTTCAATTATATAGGTCGAAGCTCATAAATTATACAATAACTAACTTGGAGGGATAGATTCGAACTTGGAACATCTTCAATATTATAGAGAGAAAATTCAATTAATAGTTAGTTGATACCCTTCATTAAATATATGTTTTAGTGAAAAACAATCCAATATCTCTAAAAAATCACCAAAAGTGACAACATGATAACCATATATTATACTTTTCATTCTCTTCAAGGAAACAAAATAGGGAGAAATAGAATAGCTTATCATATCATTAATTATTGGGCCACTAAATGACGAATGTAGGTATGAGCACGAGTATAATTACAAAAAATTTAGTGTTCAAAGTCCCTCAAATACTCACATGTAACCAAAATAAATAAAGAGAGAAGTGTATATCTGGAAAGCTCCGGAATGTGTGGTTTTCATCTTTTCTTCCTTTTACCATGTTTCTGTCCAGGCCAAATTTTATTTTGGCCTAGATTATTCGGACCACTATTTTTTATTGCTGAGTTGACCATTTTTGGGTTATTCGACGCTAGTGCGTCGAAACATTTGTATTATATTGGTGGCCAATTATTGAATTATTTTGTATATTTCAAGAGTATACTGCCGAATTAGTTTATAATTTTTATAAAAAATGATAAAATATGACAGTTAATATAAAATATATTAAAGTAGTTAACTTAGTAATTAGAAGGGTTGGAATAGCTTGAATTTTAATATTTTTGGGCTCACTTGAATGATTTAATTCATATACTGTGGAATTAAAGATTTAAGCCCATTCATTTTTGGGTCATAAAGATTTCAGTAGCCCTTAGTCATAATACGTTATCTATAGCATGCTAAATGTCCCAAAATCAAATAATAAAAAAGGCCCATCCAGTGTCCACTTTTTCTTACAAATTGGCTTGAAAAACTGGCTAGAGTGCGGGTCGGGCCACGCTCACAATTGTCCCTCTTGCTGGTGCAAATATCAAACCAACCCTAAGGTGGAAAATAGAGAGGAAAGGTAGTAGGGCACCCATTGCTTTACAAAAATCAAATTGTTGGCTTCAAAGCTTCAAAGGCATGACAATTCACAGCCAAACATGATCCGACAAATCGCATAAAAGAGAAAGCAAAGATTTTGATCTAAAATTCAAGGGAACCTAGAGGCCAGAGTAGATACTGTACGAACATGTGGTGTGGGTCCCACGCCATTACCCATAATTAAGAACCTCCTAGGGTTTTTATTTTTTTATTTTTTAAGTTGAAAGAACCTCCAATGTTAGATCTTTCTTCTAACTCTCGAAAATTTAGTCTATTTTTAAAAAAATATAGAATCATAACTTTATTTTTCTCCATATGCAGTCATAATTACATGGAAAAGACGAATCAACATTTGGTGCACATGAAAGTTATTGAAGATGGTAACCTAAATTGTGCACGTAATTGCATTTTGATATGATAAGCTTATGTTATAGTTTTAATCGGTAATAAATTATGAATTGGGTTGGCCTAATTGGCCAATAATAAAAACTCTTTTTATACACCCGAGTTCAAATTCTCTCTCAATTCTTTAATAAAAAAATGGTGGTAAATTAAATTATTGATTGTGACATATTGTCGATTTTTTGACCTATACTAGAGTCTAGACACTCTTTATCAAAGCCTTATGTTCAAATAAATTGTGCTCAGCCAGCTCATGCACTTGATAGGAGGATCCATTTTGATGTGTTAGGTTTGAATTACAGGTGAGTTTGAGAAAAAATTATATGTAAATTTGTTTTTTTATTGTTACATTGAAAAAAATTGAATTTTAATTCGCTTAAGGTGAATACGCAATAGGGTCAATTGACCCCAACAATATTTTGTTTGCTTCTATTAATTTGGGAATTTGGCCCCATTATTTTTGAAATTATGCCTCAAATAAAAAGGAAAAATACTGGTATTTTTTAAATACAAATTATGTGTGGGGAAAGGGGATCAATTAATGAATGTTGACAACAAATCATCAATAATGACATGCATGTAGTAATTAGATGTATGGCTTTTGGTTTTGGCCAATAAAACTGTGGATCCACGTACGCATTGCAATAAGCTGAGAGAGAGAGAGAGAGCGAGAGAGAGAGAGAGAGAGGTTGAGACCGCGTTTTCTGATATGGACTATTTGCTTTCTGAGCATTAAAAGCAGCCGTCGGATCGAACAAATCCAAGCGAATTGCAAGCTGTAAAACGCGTTTTCGCGTCCTCCTCCGCCTCAGGCTCAGGTTCTTTAGTGCTTTTGGACAAAGTCCTTCTCATGCTTCCATCTGATCTATTAACTTTTATATTCCTTTCCTTTAATTCCGACAATGACATAACTAATTTTCTTTTCCGTATACATTTGCTTGCTTCAATTAATTTTCATATATTCTTTCTAATTCATTCATATTAGTAATTGCAATATTCTAGATTGGATATGCATGCATACATTTTAACTATAATTTTTCTACCATTAAATAATTACCATTTACCAATATATATAATATATTGATCGATCAGTTTCATGATCAGTAAGTAGCTATAGGTTGACGAGATGTTGACGGCTGTTTAATGGTTTAATATGTGCTAATTAAAACGACTATTTATGCATTAATTGCCATTCACCATTTGGTCAGGTGTCATAAATCAGTGTCAAAGTTCAAGATTTACTGTGAAACTTTTTTACGATATTGCACTATTTGGTCTAATTGGTCTAATTAGTGAAAAGTGAAGGTGACTTTAACATTACGAAAGAATAAAACATGCATGCATGGTCCACACACGATCTTCACTTGCATATTTGCTAGCTTTATCATTAAGAATATCATTGAACTTGATCCTACCTGTATCATACGAGAGTGGAATTACTTCAAATTGAAGCTTTGGATTTGTTTTCATGGTTGCTTTAATTTGGTCAGGCATATATATATAACAAATGATCTTGTAATGGTGGGCATTAGTATTTTCTTTTTCTTTTTCCTTTTTAAATTTGGAACTTTGGAAAAGTTTGGAATCTGACTTAATTAATAAGAATACTATATATTTAGTCAAGAGATAAATGTTGTTTTACTATATATATGTATGGTCACCTCAAACTTATATTTGGCTTTAGAATTGCCTGTATATTTATGACAGAGCACGTGCCAAACTATAGCCTCAATTAATAAACCTTTAATAATTTCATACAATCATAAATACATGTTTCATAATCTTGCTACCTTTTTTCTTTCTTTCTTTCTTTCTTTCTTTTCAATATATTTATATAGCAGTTATACATAGATAGTGCTATCTCATCACACAGTCATGTGAGTAATTAAGTTGCCAATCAAGATCTATACTTTTAGACGTGATTCTACATTTCTACTTGATTAAATGATAATTCTAATTAATAATTCGAAATAGATCATAACATGACATTAATGGTCTGATATAAATGAAATAAGGATATATGTAACAGTAATCTTAAAGAATATTACCAAGACGAATTGATTTTACAAAGTTGAGAAAACCATAAGTGATGTAGGGACAGATCCATATATATATGTGGCAGTCATGCAGTATTTTAGCATCGACGCATCATTGGTCTTGGAATCTAAGCTAAAGGGACAACCAATGTGCATGGCTTCCCACGCTACTTTATATCATTGTCCATTAAGCCTATAAGGCTCACACAATAACATGGCATGCATGGCCCCCCAAGTAGTAAAACTAATAGCCAAATCAGTGTACCTGAAGCGATTATGATTCAAAGAAAGAAGGTCTAGCTAGCTTGCCTTTGCTTCAATATTATTAGTACTAGTGACCAATAGTGATAATCATATATGCTATATAGGATGGGAATGGACCCAACTAAACCAACCCCTCTTTGGATTTGCATGTATTATGCGGACGCGTTTTTCACTATATCTTATAGAGTATAGTTAATCTGAACTGTTGCATCTGTCTGCATCTCATAGACCGCCATTTATTATTTTTGAGCGATTGAGAAAGAAATTGAAATTCCAAGAAGTGCACACATTATACAGATGACCGCCGACAGAGAGATGTATATATATATATATATAATAGACCCCCCATGCCTTCCCCAACCTGCATTTGGCACGATGACCCGATGAAGATGCCACATTAACCCCTCACTGGCCTCTTAAATTCTCTCACCTGCCAAGCTTACCCCACACCCCCTCTTTGCCTTTAAGAGCCTCTGCTCTTCACCCTCCTCATCTCTCTTACTCACTCCATCACAATTTACTAGCTTAGCTCTAGGCCTTCAATTTTTAGCAACATTTTTGTGTCAATGGCTACCTCGGATGGTCCATTGAATCAGCTGCTGCTGGTGCTCTTCCTGTTACTGTGTGCCTGTGGCAGCAACCCATTTGTTAGCTGCAGCAATTTCACAAGCAACATACAGTCAGAGTGTTTGAGGGTGCCCAACTCGGATTTTGCTGGCTCTCTCAGGGACACCATCGATGCTGTGCAACAGGTGGCCTCCATTCTCTCTCAGTTTGGAAATGCTTTTGGGGACTTTCGCCTTTCCAATGCCATCTCCGACTGCATTGATTTGCTCGACTTCTCGGCTGACGAGTTGGACCGGTCTCTCTCTGCTTCCCAGAATCAGAAGGGTACGTACTTCTTGTTAATCCCACTTAATTAAGTAATTATCTGACTTTTTCTTAATTGGGTGTTTGATAAGTCCACCTATTTTGGGTCTACTTTGAATTTTGGTTCATGGGTCGTCATGGGGTGGATTGAAATCTAAGCCATCATTGATTAAATAAATCACTTTGCTCTGCAAATTCCAACAAGCTCTGCATGCAAGCCACACACTTGTCTCTGGGTTATGATTAATCTTTGCTTGCATAATTCATACACAAAATGTTGGAGAAGTTTACTTGCTTAGCTTTGAATTATATATGCAAGTAATCTCACATGGTTTGTAAAGAAGAGAACCATACACTAATGCTGAATTCGATCATACTTGTTTCACGACACGAGTTGCTAAATTTAGAGAAATGTAGACAAGTTTGTCGAATTTAAAGTGTGTGGTCGGACTCATCAACCAAATTCTGCACAACACAAAACTGCTTGATGGATGTCATGTCACATATGTAACTTTTTCCTATCATAAATCTTTGAAGTTTGCAGTACTCAAACATTTTCATATGATTTTCAACTGCACAAGTAATATAAATTAACAAAGAGACACACATTTTGATCCATTTGCAGCCAAAGATAACAGCACTGGGAATCTAAGTTCTGATTTGAGGACATGGTTGAGCGCTGCACTGGTTAACCAGGACACATGCAGTGATGGGTTTGATGGCACCAACAGCATTGTCAAAGGGTTGGTGTCCGCTGGCCTTAACCAAGTGACCTCTCTGGTCCAAGACCTTTTAGGCAAAGTGCACCCAATTTCTACACAGCAGGACCCTGATGGCCAAATCCCTTCATGGGTTAAAACCGAAGACCGAAAACTGCTACAAGCAGATGGGGTGACCGTGGATGCCATTGTAGCCCAAGATGGAACTGGGAATTTCACAAGTGTCCAGGAGGCAGTATTAGCAGCACCTGATAATACCCTGCGGCGCCATGTCATATACATCAAGAGAGGGGTGTACAAAGAATATGTGGAGATCAAGAAGAAAAAATGGAACCTTATGATGATTGGAGATGGTATGGACGCCACTATAATCTCTGGTAATCACAGTTATGTGGATGGTTGGACCACATTTCGCTCTGCAACATTTGGTAAGCATCTGTATTATTCATCTTATTCAAATGAATTGGACTCCTTAATTTTCCATCTTTACTGAACAAACAGGAGAAATTAATATTTGCTTTTGCTAGTTTTGGTCCCTTATAATTGTTTTTTGTGCTTCAACTTTGGCCTGGAGTCTTGAACAGTAACTTTTGGTACCCTTCTAATGATGGGCACTTAGGTGTAATTGTACCACTGAGATATTGATAAGATCCCACCAAATTCAATTATAGTCACCCCATTAGATGAGATCAGATCATGAGACAAGAGGTACATGGTCCCTGGATATTTAAGATGCTAGAGACTAGAGTCACATGCAGAAGCTCGCTTTTTTTTTTAGGGGAGGCAGGGGAGTTAAGCCTACATAATTTTTCGGTTTCGGCTTGCGAAGGCTCACATTTAAGTCTAATAACAACAATTAAGCATTAAGTTGCCAACTACATGTTTATGTTGTGTTATTTTATGATACCCATTTCATATTGGTGGAACCCACGTACATATTAATTTAAATATTATTTATGATTTCTCGAAACTCATTATTTTAGTGAGATGTACATATATATATATATTATTAGTTACTATAAAGAGATCATATATAATCGGCACATAATAACCTTATTTTTTATTTGTACTCAGCTGTTAGTGGCCGAGGATTCATAGCACGAGACATGACATTCGAAAACACAGCAGGGCCAGAGAAGCACCAGGCCGTGGCCCTCCGATCCGACTCGGACCTCTCGGTGTTCTACCGGTGCGGCATAAGAGGCTACCAAGACACACTCTACACACATACCATGCGCCAATTCTACCGTGACTGCAAAATCAGCGGCACTGTTGACTTCATCTTTGGTGACGCGGCTGTCGTGTTTCAAAACTGTGAAATTCGGGCCCGAAAAGGCCTGCCAAACCAAAAGAACAGTATAACGGCCCAAGGCCGCAAGGACCCAAATGAGCCCACAGGGATTTCAATCCAATTTTGCAACATCACTGCGGACTCGGACCTCTTAGCTGCCTCAGTTAACTCCACCCCTACTTTCCTTGGCAGGCCATGGAAGCCCTATTCAAGAACTGTAATTATGCAGTCTTTCTTGGACAATGTCATAAGGCCTGAAGGCTGGCTTGAGTGGAATGGTACTTTTGCTTTGGACTCACTGTTCTATGGGGAGTACATGAACTATGGGCCTGGAGCGGGCCTAGGGAGCCGGGTCAAGTGGCCCGGATATCAAGTATTTAATCAGTCTGGTCAGGCCAAGAACTATACTGTGGCTCAATTTATTGAGGGAAACTTATGGTTGCCCTCTACTGGTGTCAAATATACGGCAGGGTTTGGGGTTTAAGGCTTTATTTAAGCACTCGGTAGTAGGTACTGTAATTTTACTCTTGTATCTAATCATATCTTCTTCTTATATCAAATTTTGTTCTTTTCCTAAAATTAAGAGCAGCAGTAAGTAATTTAGTACTATATATTTATGTTATAATGTTGTGTGCCATGTTAATGATGATGATGGTGTATACTCATATGTTTGAAATAAATAGAATACTCTGCCTTACATTTTATGTTTCCATCCAAAACAATATCGTTTTGGGGTTCTTTTTTAATGAAGTTGTAGCTCTCATATTCTAACTTCCTCTGTCACTCACATAGCATGACACAACAAAAAAACAGACAACTCAAAAAGTTCTTCCACTTGTTTTCAAGAAGAATGAGTAACACCTGAGCCCTTTGGAAATAAAAAATAAAAAAATTTAAGACTGAGCCTTTGAAAGATGATGGAAAAAATCCTTAAAACAAATCCTTTGGACGGTGGATCTGCAAAACAAGCAACAGAAAAAAGAAGAAACCAAGTCATCAACTACAGTTTGAATAAACCAGAAAAACAAGACCTAAAAATAGTGTCCCTTATTCTCTTATTTTATATTCGAAAATTGGAGTTTGAAAATGGCTAATCTTCTTTTTTGGTTATAATAAATTTGTGGAATTTGTTTGTTTTTTTAAGCATTAATATTAGCATGTAATTATTGGCGGTGCTCATAAGTCGGTCAAGTGGGTCAATAAGACAATGGTCCGCAGATAAAGAAGGCTAGAAAATTGTTTCAAAAGAATCTGGACATGTGAGATATTGGTAGATATTATTGCAAGATATGGTCTCTGTGGTGTCTCGTGATTTTTCACCAAACAATGGTCAAGTTGCAACTTGCAATGCCTAACATATATTATATGCTAAACTGCTTCATGAATTTGGTGAAATTTCTAGTTGGTGTTCACCAAGTTGCAATGCTTGTATTCTAGTTTGGAAACCTGCATTCACTGAAGTCCATGTCATGTACACATGCCAATGATGACATGTATCAATTTCATTGTGCAAGAAAAATGAAAATTCTTATGACATAAAATTACGAGTCTACGACTACAACTTGAATCAAAATGATTAAAATTATCCCACATTACTAAATATGAATTTTGTACGTATTAGCTGTAAATAACACTACACATGCATAGACGTGTTGAGAGAAAGATCCTACATTAAAAGTTCGAGGTCTTACATAATAACTTATAAAAGTTTGAAGTACTCTTTCCATTGCCAACTCATATTGAAATGAATGCTTAAATTCTTTCCGACCACATCCGAAATGACCATACGAAATGGTCAAAAGAAAGTTTGTGAGTTACACTGTTAGTTTCAATGTAAGGTCAAGCAACTTAGTCTCACAAACTCCTAAAGGTGATTGATTCTCTTGTCCCACCCACACGGCCATGTGGTCCATCAATCCATTTCCATTTTTCTCAAACATGACAAAAATTATTTTGCACAGAGGGCCTTCCTCTCATCCCTCTCATAACATGAAACCCCAGAATGGGACCAAAACAAAGATGGATGTGTAGACTAATAATTAAATTAATTAATTCATCATTATATGCATAGAAAAATATTGTTATTAACATTTTCTGAATATGCACTCCCCCTTCCCTTTAATCCACTTTGGAGTTTTTCAACAGGACACCACCACTGCAAAAAGCTATTTCCCGTGAAAGAAAGAAAGGAAAAAAAGGTGGAATACAGTACTTATAATATTGATGTTGTCATTATTATTGTCATTCTTCTCCAAAACCTTATCAGAATCTGTGTAATCCTTCATTAACTTAAGCAAAAACCATGCAGCTTACGTTCCCAAAGTTCTTATATAAGAAACCATAATCCGTGACCCTATACTGCAATTCTTTACGTATGAAAAGTTTATTGGCATAAATATGATTTTTGTATAAGTGAGGATGACCCGGGTGTGGTAACGGGTATCACCCTCTTCATAATATATGTTTTTCTTCTGCGATTCTCTCTTACATATATATACTTGTCTCGTCTCTTACATGTTTAAAATTTTCTCTCATCAATCGTAATGTTATGGCTTCTTCCTCCATTCCAAAACTGGTGCTTCTCCTCTGTATAATCTCCTTCTCAACAACAAGAGCTCTCCCCACTTCTTCTTCTTCTTCCGAAAATGCTACTTCTCTCAATCCCCATTTATCTTCCATAAAATCATTCTGCAAGTCCACTCCATACCCAGATGTCTGCTTTGACTCATTGAAGGTCTCCATCTCAATAAACATCACTCCCAACATCCTCACCTACCTTCTCCAATCTCTCCAAGTTGCAATCTTCGAAGCCGGAAAGCTCTCCAATCTTTTTCATGAGGCAGGACAGTCCTCAAACATCATTGAGAACCAAAGAGGAGCAGTCCAGGATTGCAAGGACCTCCACCAAATCACACTCTCTTCTTTACAAAGATCAATGTCTCGGATCAAAGCAGCCAATAAAAGGAAACTAAATGATGCAAGAGCCTACCTCAGTGCTGCTCTTACAAACAAGAACACATGCTTGGAAGGCCTGGACTCTGCTTCTGGTCCTATGAAGCCAAAACTGGTGAATTCCTTAACTAGCACATACAAGTATGTCAGCAATTCTCTCTCAGCTCTCTCAAGGCCCGGGGCTAATTCAAAAGGGCGTCACAACAGACGTCTAATGGGTGCTCCAACATGGTTGTCAAGGAAAGATCGCCGGATCTTAGAGAGCTCCGGTGACGAATATGACCTGAGTGGAGTCCTGACAGTAGCTTCAGATGGGACTGGGAACTTCACCACCATCACTGATGCTGTGAATTTTGCTCCAAATAATAGTTATGACAGGATAATCATCTATGTCAAACAAGGGGTTTATGATGAAAATGTGGAAATCCCAAGCTATAAGCCAAACATTGTACTTCTTGGAGATGGAAGTGACACCACTGTCATCACTGGTAACAGAAGTGTAGGTGGTAATTGGACCACCTTCAGATCTGCAACAGTAGGTAATTAATCGAACCTTTAATTAATGAAGTCCTTGGTCAAATTGCATTTTCTTTGTGGGTTTTCAATCCAAGTTCAACCTGAATTAAACCCAGTTTGCTTTTCCCCAACTTTCAAAATCTCAGCTGTGTCTGGAGAGGGGTTTTTGGCAAGAGATATAACAATTGTGAACAGGGCAGGACCAGAAAATCACCAAGCAGTGGCACTGAGAGTGAATGCAGACTTGGCTGCAATGTACAGGTGTGCCTTTAATGGCTACCAAGACACATTGTATGTTCACTCTTTCAGACAATTTTACAGAGAGTGTGACATATCAGGGACCATAGATTATATATTTGGCAATGCAGCAGTGGTGTTCCAGGCCTGCAACAT
Organism: Purshia tridentata; assembly: GCA_003254885.1. Classification (NCBI taxonomy): domain Eukaryota; kingdom Viridiplantae; phylum Streptophyta; class Magnoliopsida; order Rosales; family Rosaceae; genus Purshia; species Purshia tridentata. The sequence continues at coordinate 116,899 of QANT01004195.1, read as the reverse complement.
TGTGTCCAAGATGCCAATGCCAGGACAATTCACGGTCATCACAGCACAGTCCCGGGACACTGAAGATGAGGATACCGGAATCTCGATACAGAATTGTTCAATTGTGGCCGCTGATGACTTGTACTCCAATTTCAGCAGTGTCAAAAGCTACTTAGGCAGGCCATGGAGGGTGTACTCTAGGACAGTGTTCTTGGAGTCCTACATTGATGACTTCATTGACCCAACTGGGTGGACACAGTGGCCTGGGGGCCTAGGCTTGGACACTTTGTATTATGGAGAGTATGGAAATTATGGGCCTGGTTCAGTGACAGATGGTAGGGTTGATTGGGAAGGGTATCACATAATGGATTACTATGATGCATCAAATTTCACAGTGTCTGAGTTTATTACTGGTGATCAATGGCTAGAGTCCACTTCATTTCCTTATGATGAAGGCATCTGATCTTTAAGATTTCTGTATTAATAGTCTTTTTGAAATAATTCCCTACAATATAAAAGGGTTTATCAATATTTCATACCTTTTCTTTTTTGTTATAAATACTTAAATAGGTATATCAAAGTATGGAAGTTGTATGGATGTGGCCAATTATTTTCGGATATTATTCTACAATGGGAGGTTCAAATCGAGAACTTGAAAGTTCTTGCATAAAATGTGTGTATATAAACACCCTCTTATAGTCATCCTTACGTGCTTGTAGTCATGTGACTCATTATTGTGAGAAGAATTGCATATAACAAATCTCATGAATCCGAGAGAAAAGCTAACATATTGGGTAGCTTTATGTAGGGTTTTGTACTCAAAACCATGAAGAATATATAAGGAAATTTAAGTGCAGCAAATTGGATTAATCCTGGTGGCTTTAGATCAAATCACCTGGAAGAAGAATAAAATTTTTTGCAATGGGTGATTGGTTGCCTGAATAAAAAATTTGAGGATTTTATGTAGGGCTATATAAACTTTCCTTTTATGAGGTTTCTTGCTCCCTAGTTTATCCTAACTTGTACCCTAAATCTTGCACTTTATAAATAAGACTTTTAGGGTGCCGAAGTTAGAGAAATTACTCTATTGTGAGAGCATAAGAGAGAATTTAGGCTTCTGAGTGAGATTTGCAAACAAGTGAGGGTTGAGTATTCATTGTAATATTCATCATCTTTTAGTGGATTCATCGCAGACACCCGTTGACATAGCTTGATCAAATCAATTGGGTGAGCCATGTTAATTGTATTGTATGTTATTGTTGGTTTGATTTGTTTTAGTTAGTGTTTTTATTAATGATTTTGCTTCGATCATCTAGTGCCGACCGTCTTTGGCTAGGAAATCCTGGAAGGTCAAGCCAGATTCCTAAGGAGTTTGTTATAGCTTAATCATAGCCTCACAAAAGAAAACACAGCCTGAAATTCATTCATCGACAAGTTTGAACTATATATGTTCATATATAGTTTGAGAGCAAGGGGCAAACCCGTAATTTTGGAAGCTGAGAGCTAGCATGGAGAAAAAATTTCGCGGGGGAATTGCGGTTGGAAAGGTAAGGACCCCTATTGTCCTCTCCTAACTAACTTTTGAAAAAAATAGAATACCTGAAAACTCTCCTGACCAGACCTCCTCTGTCAATTTCCAAAATAATAACACGAGAGACCTTTTGAAAATCGAAGAACAAAGAGATAGGAAGAGGTTGAAAATTTGATCATTAAAATCTGAAACGCCATCCCTATTTGAATCTCTTGCTTGCTGTGAGTTTTGGCCTGAATTTCATTCGAGGCAGAGTAAACCTCTGCCTTGGCCTCTACTCTCTCAGCAATGGCATTCCAAGATTTCGACCAGATATCTGAACGCCGAAAGGCCGAGAGGGCACGAAAGTTCAAGAAGAGGGTGATCATCGGAGTCGTGGTTGTTGTCCTTCTCGTTCTAATCGCCGTGGGGGCCTTTGTAGCCGTCAATAAATTCAACAACAAGGAGGACAAGAGCAACAAGCAAAGCAAAGCAGAGAATGCTAAAAATGCTTCCAAGGCAGATCCCAAAGAGGCCGAAACCAAAAAGGATGAACCCAAGAAAACTGATCCAGCCACCAATGAAAAGGTGGTGAAACAAATGTGTGGCGTGACGGATTACCAGGACAAGTGCCAAGAAATCCTGTCAAAGGCAAGTGGTGTATCGAAACCCAAAGCATTGGTCAGGACCGCCATCTCAGCTGCAGGTGACGAGGCCAAGACTGCCTACGGAAAGGTTGGCGAGCTCAAATTCAACTCCGAAGAAGAGAAGGGAGCGTACGAGGATTGTAAGCAGCTGTTCGAAGATGCCGAGGAAGAATTGGGAGACTCCATTTCTCAAATTGGCAACAGCACTGAAGGGGGGAAGGTCAAAACAGGTGTCCTCAACAGTTGGTTGAGTGCGGTCATCTCTTACCAACAGACCTGCATTGATGGCTTTCCGGATGGGCAGTTGAAGAAGGACTTGGAGAAACAATTGCAGGCCACCAAGGAGCTCACCAGCAATTCCCTAGCCATGCTTTCTCTCTTCTCCACGTTGCAGCTCCCCGGTACCGGAGCATCTTCTGGGTCAACACGTCGTCTTTTGTCACAGGACGAGGACGGATTCCCCACCTGGATCACTCGCGAGGACCGAAGGATGTTGAAGAGGACTGACGAAAAGCTCCCGACCAATGTCACCGTGGCCAAAGATGGCAGCGGAAACTTCAAAACCATTAATGAAGCGCTGAAAGCCATGCCTGAAAAGTACCAAGGACGGTATGTTTGAATTGTAAAGTCCAACCCAATAAAACAAAAAACAAAATCTGAATTTCATACTCTTCTTATGTCTGTTAATTTATGAATTTGATTTGCCATTGTGACCATTTCAGGTATGTCATCTACATTAAAGAAGGAGTCTATGATGAGAATGTGATTATAACAAAGAAGATGCCAAATGTGACCATATATGGTGATGGATCACAGAAGAGCATCATCACTGGAAACAAAAATTTTATAGATGGAGTTAGGACATTCCAAACTGCAACTTTTGGTATGTTCTCAATAAATTTGAACCACTTACCTTCTAAAAAACAAGAACTGATATATATATATATATATGAGTGAGATTATAATGAGATCCCGAAAACTCTGGTCGGTTATTTATAGGATCTCTTGTGAAGCCAATTCTATACTATAGTTAGGGGATTACTCGATAACTATTGTAGTTTGATAGTCAAATCTGTTTAATTTCTAAGTCTCGAAGATCATTCCTACAAAACATTAATGTTACTGATTCCTTACTAATTTACAATTCTATTGCAGCGGCCATGGGAGAAGGTTTTATGGCAAAATCCATGGGATTCAGAAACACAGCTGGTCCTGAAAAACACCAGGCAGTGGCTGCCAGAATCCAAGCAGACCGTGCCATTTTACTCAACTGTCGATTTGAAGGGTACCAAGACACCTTGTATGCGCAAACCCACCGGCATTTCTACAAAAGCTGTGTCATATCAGGCACCATTGACTTCATCTTCGGCGACGCTGCAGCTGTGTTTCAAAACTGTTTGATATATGTCAGGAAGCCGATGGAGAACCAACAGAACATTGTCACAGCCCAGGGAAGGACAGACAAGCGCGAAACCACGGGAATCGTGTTGCAAAACTGCAAGATCTTGCCTGACAAGGACCTCGAGCCGGTGAAATCTCAGTTCAAGACTTACCTGGGGAGGCCATGGAAGGAGTTCTCAAGGACCATAATCATGGAGTCAACCATTGAGGACTTAATTCATCCAGATGGGTGGTTACCATGGGAAGGAGACTTTGCACTCAAGACTCTTTATTATGCAGAGTACAACAACAAAGGGCCAGGAGCCAAGACTGATAACAGAGTCAAGTGGCCTGGCTACAAGGGAGTCATTGATGAGAAAGAGGCTATGGAGTACACTGTAGGGCCTTTCTTGAAAGGGAATGCTTGGCTTCAAGATGTCAAGGGTGTTCCTGTTCGCTATGGCATGTTTGGAAATTAATAAGACTACTCCAATCATGTGTCATACCAGATCATGATGCTGATGATCAACATGAGTGGATCATGATGAACATCTGTGTCTCTGGGGGTGTGAAGATGGTGGTGATGTTGTCAAATGTCAAATTTCTTTTTTTTCAAAATTTCATGATAAAAAAGGGCAGTAAAACATTGACATCCTCTTGTACTTTGCAACACATTATTATTATATATTAGCCATAACGTAAAAAGTAATTACTTAAAATGAGAAAAAAGAAACCATCTTGTAGGTTATATTATATACCAAGAATATTGAATATTTGCTAGGTTTCCAATATTTTCAAATTTTGGCCTTCAAAACTTTTTCACAAGGAGGAGAGAGATCACTTCTCGGGAGGGTGGAAATATTATCAATTGTAGATGTCATTTTGAAAGGGTGTATTGTGGTGATGCAGTACATGGGAAATGGGAAATTATACTCTTCTGTTTTTATATTGCTCGACTTTTAATTCAAATATGAAGAGTTCTTTCACATCCAATTCTCTATCAGGGCCTTAAAAGGATTACTTCACCAAACATTGGAGGGTTTGTGAATCTGAACGTTGGGCTCAATGGGCTGATACTCCACTCGAAGTTTGTGTGAAATGGGCCTGGCTATAAGCCCAATATCTGTCAAATCTTTAATGTACGAAAAAGAATGGTCCACCCTACTCTATGTTCCAATTACCAATGCTCTTGGCGTGTAGTTAGATTTGATTCATTCTAATATTTTGACTTTATAAAAATACGTGTGGGTACATTATTATTGAAATTATGAGTATTTATATATATATATGTAGGTAAATTGAACATACCTAAAGCATATAAAATGTATCTACGGATAGAATCAAAATCCAATCTAACAGTAGAATTTAATAAACAAAATAGATCTTATTCAATTAATGATGAATATGTAAATTAATTTCCATTTAGTATACAACTGTATGTGGGTTAATTGATACGAATTTGTTAATAATGTACATATGCATGAGTTATTAATGGATACATTCTGCATGCATGTAGGATAAAATAGATAATTAAGTTCATGCATATATTATAATCAATTAATCATTATATATTGCTGTAATTCGTGACTTTTGCCAAATTATTGCTAGTATAGTGGTACCTATGTACTTATATAATCGTCGGCTGACTATGGCTTACTAATTTGTCAAAACTCAAAAGTGTGATATAATGTCATATCGCATTCACGTACATGTGCTAATGTCCCCTAAACCTCACAATCAACAACACATGGCATGGCATGGCATGCAATATGCATGCCACTTCGATCAGCTTCATCACAACTTTTCAATCAAGTCAGTGCCCCTTAAAGAGTTTCTTGCAATTATCCTAACTAACAGAGTAACAGAACTCCAACCCCATGCATGCATGCTTGGGAAGTAAGGGCCATATATTTCACTTTATAATTCTAGTGGAGGGGGGGTCATTAAAATGGGGGTACACATCACCAACAATTAGTCGTCCTCTCTTATCCTCCACAGATCTAGGTCTCTTCTAGGGTTCTTCGACCATTGGCCGAGCCAATGTGGGTGGACAAGTAATTGTCGATCTGTAGACCCCATGTGAATTTCTTGTTTCATTTTGTTTTGGTATCTATCTATAACCAATACGAAAGTTCACAAAAGTTATAATTAATTAATAAAATTCAATAACTTTCTAAATACTACTAGATTTTTCTTAAAGTTTTAATTGAATACCGGCCACATTATTATTGACTGTTGTTGTAGTCTTTGAAAGTTTACATTAAAAACCTTTCCATTGAGGCATTTAGCTCTCTCTCACTACTCGATCTGATCTTCTCTATCTCTCTAACGATTAAAGTTCACTCATTGACATAAATTTTTGGGTTCGCTATTGAATCCAATTAATGGTTGACGAGCAATATATATAATTTTAATGCATTAGTTGGGTCAGATAGATAGACCAACTATCGATCTTTTGGTTTAATGACATTATATTTCTACTTGATCTAGAGAAAAACCAAATTGGAATATCTTTTTTCAGATACTTAATTAATAAAAGCCTTAAAAGGTGTTGGGTAGGACATAACCTCAAGTGGATCGATGTGCCAACGAATTGTCGGATGGTAGTTTCTTCCATTCCATTAATTCCATTCCCTGAATGGTCTCTTTCATAATCTGGCGTGGAAATTTCTGAAATTAATTAATTTCACACGGAAATTAAATTAAGCTTCAACTACTTCCTTTTGATTCCCTTGAAAAAACTGTCACTATATATATGTCGGGTGTAGCTATAATAACCAATCAATTTATGGATAACATTACAGTGTCTGGCTAAAAATTAAATGGTAGAAGCAAGAACAATTGTAACTTGAAATTGAAATATAGATGTACGTTTATAGTTGCTATAATAAAGTGGGAACATATGGTGGTGTTTAAAACTTTAAAAGCTTTCTTGCATTGACTTATTCATTTCAAGAATCTCCAATTCAATAGTACAGAATAGTAGCCAAAAAAAGTCTTTAACTAGCAGGTCCACCAGCCTCAAAATTCTCTAGCTTGCTACTTTTTCTTTGTCATGCTTCGCTTTCCGCATGTGAAGTTTAGGTCAACACGGACTCGTACCCCAAGCACTCAGTTTCTCAGGCTTGTTACTTTTCCCTCACGTACTCCTTCTTGAGGTGATGAGAATTTTAAGTGATTTTTTATGTATATATATTATTTCTGAAATTTCTAACATAATATATAAGTTTATAAAGAGTTTATCAAATTTTTAGAGTCTTGGAAGTTTTATTTAACAATAATACTAAATACTTGTTAAAAATAAATAAAATGTAAAATCAATCCCTATTTGAATAAAACATATATAACACTATTACATTATTAATTTTATGAATAAACTTCCATGAAAAAGCTTACGAAATTACGTAAGTTTGAATTTTCTCTTAAAACTATAATTTGAATTAGTTGCACCTCGCTTCTAGATTTGCATTAAATGCTTTAAAACTATTGGGTACCACATTTCTTTGTCACATGCAATAATGTCCTATGACTAAAAGTGAGTGTCCTTAATTCGGTGGGAGAAATGTCAGAGTACGAACTGATAGCTATAATTCGATCCTTAATTTTGTATGATTGGTATATATCACTTGATTTCATTGAGTTGGTTACTAACTATTACTAGCCACATGGTTCTTATCAATTAATTAGCAAGTAGGATATTTAGTTAATTCTATTTTTATGACTAATATAAGGTTATGCCATGGTACTAATTAATAATATCAACTCCAAAACATAATCCCACATGATCTCCAAGAGTGTTTAATCAATATTGACATATTTTGGATTCACTGATTATTAATTAATTAGTCTAAGATTCCAATCCCATCTAAAAAACCTAAAATTAGTATAAAGTCTTTATATACAGATTCGGATCATCTCCTAAGCTCCCCAATCTTTTAATCTTATTAATTTTTTCATTATAGAATGTAATGTGTCTTTAATCACATTTAATAGTTCACACTTATTTATAGATATTATCACTAAAACAAAAAATAAAAAAAAATATATTAAGGAAATACTATTTGTGTATTTATGTATAAATACACAAATATATATTTATCAGAAAAATATATTAGTAAATATTAATACTATTTGACGGTGATACTGTTTGACGGTGTTATGATTATATTAAAAAGTTATTCATAGTTAAGGAATTAGGAATATGACTTATACTATGAGATGTTGGGTGAAAAGGGGGACCTGGATGGATTGGAATTTAGATGTATGGAAAAAGTTCCGTATGTGCAAGTGCATTGTTGCGGGTACAGTGAGTAAAATATATACGGGTCCGGCGGCCGGTATAGAATCACAAACCAAGAATCAAGTATATTGTATATTAAAAAAGTTGAGTTTTTCCAGGCCCACATTAAATAATTCAAAACTAGGCGGTTCCAAGTCCAAGGCCCAGAATGACAAGACATCTGAGCACCACCTCCTCGTCGTGGGGCCCACCAAACCCCACACTAGAAAATGCCTTTGCCCACTACTCTGGCCTCTTACTACTACACCTTTCTCTCGACGTTTCATTAACTGGCCTATAAATTTGAGACCCCATTGCACTCTTTGGTAGTACATAGTAGACGTGGGACTAACTCTCATTCCCAAAGGGATTAATTAGTCCATTCTCTCTGGCCAAAACCTGTGACTCTAATATTAGAAAATGTTGGAGTTTGTGATTGTGTTTTGGGCAGTGGGATGTGTAGTACTGGGCGGGACAGCTGGGGCTGCTGCCATGGATAATACTAATAGGTACCAGATGTATGTTGAAAAGGAGTGTGGGTTTACTAGATATCCCACCCTCTGTGTTGAAACCTTGATGGGTTTGGGGTTGGGATCTTCTGGGTATCATCATGATCATCATCCACCACATGTTCACATCATGTCGGCTCTTTTAAACAATACTATATCCCAGACCATGTTGGCCACCTCTCAAATTGCCCAATTCAGCTCCCAATTTGGACCCCAACAACCTCAACAGCCTGCACCTCATTTTCTGTCTTCTGTCAAAGGTACGTATAGTAGTCACAACTTAAAATTGTGTGCCTGTGCATGTATCCAATTCCAATTTTGTCTCACCATAATTGGTTTGATGATTTCTACTTTTTAAGTTATTTATTATGTACGTATACATGCATGCGCATACATAGATCTTTATATTTGTGTTGTTTATTAATGTTGAGAATAGAATCCCATGCATATTGAAAAATTAGTCTTGCATTATATTATAGGCAGCTTTATTTTTGTTAATTGCTAATTGGTTCTTAAGTTGTATGCTCTAATTTTTGCATGATCAGTGATACGTACTATACCTAACAATTCAAGTGTCAAGTCTAACAGCTGGTCATGTCATACAAGTGCGGGAAATATTTAAAATAAAATTCATTTTTCACTTATTAACAATTAATTTATAAGTTGAATGTGTTAACGTTTATATTATTAAGCTTCACATTTTGTACACCTACATACGCATACAAATTAATTACGTACTATATCAATCAATTTTAGGTTGAATGTTTAAATTTACTAAACCTAGGCTCACGTACATTTTTGTACATGTATGCAGATTATTGTGATGAGCTCATGAACATGTCAGTAAAGCGACTAGACCAATCCCTATTGGCACTAAAAAGTTCTCCTACAAAAAACAAGCAAGACATCCAAGCATGGCTAAGTGCTGTCTTGACATTTCAAGAAACTTGCAAGGACTACTCCACCGACAGTCTCAGTATTCTCTCGGACCATGAACACCTCATGGCTCATCAGATTTCCAAGCACATGGACTATCTCTCCCAGTTGGGAAGCAATCTATTAGCTCTTGTCAACCGCGTCGGTGCTGATAAGTCGAAGCACACCAACACAAGAGTCGTCGCAAATCCTCATCGTAAAACCGCTGAGAAAGAACAAGTTTTTCCCAACTGGGTTTCACACGACGATCGAAAACTACTTCAGGCGCCGGTGACGACTATAAAAGCCAATGCCATAGTTGCCAAAGATGGAACTGGAAACTACAAGACTGTGTCGGAAGCTATTACGGCAGCTTCTGGGGGTCGGTTTGTGATTTATGTGAAGGCAGGGGTTTATAAGGAGAAGATTCGTACTAACAAAGATGGTATTACGTTGATAGGGGATGGAAAATATAACTCTATTATTACTGGCGATGATAGCGTCGCTAATGGTGCTTCCATGCCTGGCTCAGCTACATTCAGTTAGTACTCTCTCTCTCTCTCTCTCCCGCGTTTGAATTGTGCATGTAATTATTAATTACTAGTTTTTAAGAATTAGATGTTATATCATCGTATATAGTAAAACACATTTATATGAGATCCGTCTTTATTAGAGTGATAATAAAGAAACATAATCACTTGAAATAATATATCTTCAATTTAATAATATTTTATTATTAAAAGAAGTCGCGGGCACATATAAGTACATAAAAGTATACAAGTAGGTCTTACCTTTATCAAATATGTTATACACAAATATAAACATGTCACCCTGTTTATTAATTTTTAGTCATGAAGTAATGTGACAGTATTTAATATATTAAAAATTTGGACTGGCTATGCGCAGCCATAACAGGAGATGGGTTCATTGCTCGCGATATTGGGTTCCAAAACACAGCAGGCCCGAAAGGAGAACAAGCACTGGCTTTGTACATCGCTTCAGATCATTCAGCTCTCTTCCAATGTAGCATCGTTGGCTACCAAGACACTCTCTATGCACTTGCCCTCCGCCAGTTCTACAGAGAATGTGACATACATGGCACCCTTGACTTCATCTTTGGCAACGCTGCTGCTGTCTTCCAGAGTTGCAATCTGGTGCTGCACAGGCCAAACGGTGGAGGCGTCAATGCAATCCTAGCCAATGGGAGGAGCGACCCAGGACAAAAGACCGGATTCTCGGTCCAAAGTTGTAGGATCATGCCCGGTTCGGACTTCTCTTCGGTCAAACATTCTTACAATTCATATCTGGGCCGACCCTGGAAGGAATACTCTAGAGCAATTGTTATGGAGTCTAATATAGACGATGCCATTGCACCCAAAGGCTGGGTGGAGTGGCCTGGGGCTGGAAGCTCCAGCCTCAAGACACTGTATTTTGCTGAATACGCAAATATGGGGCCTGGGGCTGGAGTGTCCACAAGGGTGCAATGGCCTGGCTTTCATGTTATTGGAGCTGCTGAGGCTTCCCAGTTCACTGTTGCTGGTTTTATTGCTGGAACTTCATGGCTGCCTTCTACTGGAGTAACTTTCGTCTCTGGTCTCCATTGATTGAAGAACTAGCTAGCTTCTTAGCTGTGATTAAGATATATATATGCACACGCATCGTGTAGTTTAATACCAAAATTCACCGTGTATGATTAAATATATACGAAATAAAAAGTAATATAGTTTGATGTAAATATAAACTTGTGCTTCATCTTTGTATGGGTAGTATGTGCTGTGATCATCCTATATATATTCGGTTATTAACACTATTGCCCTTAGTAATTGATAAATTTTGATTAACCATTAAAGACATATATGAGATATGTAATAATACAAATATTACTCAATTAGTGGGAGATATAATTATATGCCCGACCTTATAGCCATTAGGATGTAGGGCCCCACAATGTTTTTACATATACCTATTTGTTCCATCTATGGGTCTACTGGAGCTACCCACATCGATCAATTAGCCAAAATTTTGACCGGATATGAAATCACTGGTGCTCGATCTAGTGGTATTTTTATGGGGATTCTATATATCGCTGTAGGAAATGACAAAAGTGGAACATGTAAATATTGGGGTGGGATCGGTTCTCGGTAGCTGAACCAATATGTGCCTAAACTGTTGAATCTGTCAGTTCAAGATCGAGATGTGGTGAAGGTGATGGAGGTAGTGGTGTTGGGTTGCTGGTTCTGGAGACTAAGAGAGAGAGAATGAGAGTTGAGAGTTACAAAACCGAGCGAACTCTCGGTGAATGCCAAATTATCCGTGGCTCCAATGAGCTTTCAGTTCGGTATCAGTACCCATCAGTTTGAAAGACCAAAACCGTTCTTATATATACTCGGTTCGGTTTAGTTATCCTACCGATACCAAAAATTCATAAAATGATACCAAACTGATTGGTTCAGTGTAGGACTGTACGTCGGTTCTTCGGTATGGTCGGTTAAAAATCTCACCCCTGTATAATTATATGCTACATAAATTAGTTTCTACTTTCTTCCATTTGGTTACAATTTGAAGGAAAATATTGGGCTCATGGGCCTAATACTGGGCTCGAGTTATACCTCATGCTATTAACTGCAGCCCCATATAAATTGGGCGACAAGTACATCCGGCCCAAAAGGATAGACAGCAGAGCCTTTTTTTCCAGTCCTAGTTAACCAAGAAGCATAAAAGCTTCCCCGGCAAGCCTCTGTGTTACTTTGGCGCCCCAAAACGTTTTGAAAAAATTATTTCCCTCGTCTTCCCCATTTTCTCTGCCTGTGTTTTGTTTCACTGTCTGTGCGTTCGTGTTGGGGTCAGTAGAGGTGTACTAGCACACATCGTGAGCGTGTTGGGTACTATTAGCAGAGGCATGGAGCAACAGGGCAACCAGAAAATGGCCCAACAAGAGGAAGGCGAAGAAATGCCGCAAGGTCCTGTCCCTGTCGAACAACTTCAGGTAACCCTTTTCAATGTTTCACTCGTTTTCGAACAAATCAGCGGCTTCCCAAAATGGTTTTTTTTTTTTCTTTTTATAATCTGGGTACAATGGCGTTTCTTGTTCAGATAAGCCTGTTTTCTTCAAAATTGAAGAAAAGGGTTCTCTTTTTTTCATTGCAATGGCTACGGATTTCTGTAAATTGTTGCTCAAGATACTTTATTTTTTTATGGGTTTTGCGTTTGATTCCAAATTTTGACTCTCGCACGATGAAATTCAATTATTTTATATTTTTTTTCCCAGTCTTGGGTTTTGTTCTTTACCTACTATGCGAAACCCTAGCCCACAGGGGAGCTGTTTTTGTTGTCCATTGTCATATGGGTTTGGTTTGTTAAATTCATCTTTTCCCATTTTAGCAGAAACTTAGAATCTTGATTGCGGATTTTCACATTCTAGTGATATCTCGATTAAAGCAGCCATCTTTGTTTGGTGGATGATGGAATGTTTTTATCTTTTCAATTCAAGGCATCGGGCATAGCTTCCATTGACGTAAAGAAGCTGAAAGATGCGGGTCTTTGCACAGTCGAAGCTGTTGCTTACTCTCCAAGGAAAGATCTTCTGCAAATCAAAGGAATCAGCGAAGCTAAAGTTGACAAGATCATTGAAGCAGGTATATCATTCCTTTCTTTTTAAATTTCGTTTTCCCAGCATTCTTATATGTAAAATTTATTACTATTTGTCGCAATATTGATTTTCCAATGCCTGGTTTGTTTCATTTCATTGACAGCCTCCAAACTGGTGCCTTTGGGTTTTACTAGTGCTAGCCAGCTCCATGCTCAGAGACTCGAAATCATTCAAATTACTTCTGGATCAAGAGAACTTGATAAGATATTGGAAGGTCAGTTTTCAGTACTCTTCTTTTTCAACCAAAATTTCCATCCTATGTCAAAGACTTACTTCTTAGAATTGAGTCCTTGTTTTACCATTAGAAATGTATTCCTTTAAAGTTCAAGTAATAGTTCTTCGAAATGAGTCCTTGTTTCTGCATGACAGGAGGAATTGAGACAGGATCTATTACCGAGATATATGGTGAGTTCCGTTCTGGAAAGACTCAGCTGTGTCACACACTTTGTGTCACATGCCAAGTAAGTGACTTTATTTTGTTTTTAATATGTTGTTCTGGTGCTTCACAATAAGTAATTACTTTAATCCCATTGGACATAGATCTGGTTTTCTGGATGTTCTTTCCCCTTGACAATATGAAGTTGCAATTCAACCATGGGAATGAAGAAAATATACCAGAATGACATGTTTTCTTATTCATTTCATAACTCATGAAGTTAATATTTACTTGGATGGGGTTCTAGAGTTCCTTGTCTAAGGTTTACTCTTAGGTTAGGCAAAGACATCAATCAATCTCTGCCCACCACAATCAACTACCTCCAACCTATAATGTCAATTCACTAAAGTGCACTTCTGATTCATTTTGATGTTTCAGCTCCCATTAGATCAAGGAGGCGGTGAGGGAAAAGCAATGTACATTGATGCTGAGGGTACATTCAGGCCACAAAGACTCTTACAGATAGCAGAGAGGTCTGATTTGGGTACCTTGAGGTGAACATGTTGTTATTATTTATGTATCTTAGATAGTTAATGGTGTTGTTGCTACAGGTTTGGACTCAATGGTGCTGATGTCTTGGAGAATGTGGCATATGCTAGAGCTTACAACACTGATCATCAATCAAGGCTCTTGCTTGAAGCAGCTTCAATGATGGTTGAAACAAGGTATAATACTATTTATAAATTGGTTGCCTTAGATTCTTAATGATACCCTTGCTCAAGGTTGTCTCTCAGTTTTATGTAATCTATAATTTCCTCTCTTTTGTCTTGCATGGAGATTTGTAAATTGTCATGACTTAAGATCAGTCATGAGCACAAAACTTGCTTTTGTAAATGATGAACTGTTTTGCAATCTGAAATGCCTCGGTAGTTCTATGTGTTTGTCCTTAAGAAAAAAAGTTATTGAACCTTGGACTTGGAATCTGATGTTTGATGTGGCTAGCATACCGAATTTGAGGAGAAAATATATTCTCTTTCAACATACTCCTTTCAACAGACCAACATGACCATGTTAAGAAGTATTAATGTTAATCATTATGCTCATAATAATATGAAAGACCTAATATGTGCGTTTTTTGTGGATATTGGACCATAGTATACTTTTGAAGCTGGCCAAATAAGCAGCCATTAAATTTAATCGGGGAGCATAATAGTGTTTCTTCTCTCTTCCTTCTTTTTTCCCTTGTCTTTTGGCATGGCATTCCTTGCAGGTACTAACTGACCTGCATCAATAGGTGATTAGAGTGAACATTATCACAACATGATATCAAAGAATGTAGTCAACTATCCCACATAAAAATCAGGCAAAAAAAAAAAAAAATCTTTCGTAGAAAAAGAATGTAAGCAAATATCAGAGGTTTTTACCACACATCCGCATATGAAGAATTTATAGTTATACACTTATACGCTTGTTTAGATTTTGGTCAAGTCTACAACTTTTGGGTAAGGCCATTTATCACTGGATTTGGTTCTTTAGGTTTGCTCTCATGATAGTAGATAGTGCCACAGCACTCTACAGAACAGATTTCTCTGGAAGAGGAGAACTTTCAGCCCGGCAGATGCATCTTGCAAAGTTTCTCCGTAGCCTTCAAAAGATGGCAGATGAGGTAAAAATTGTTACACCCCCTTCTCCTTCTTTGTGTGTATGTTTTGTTATGTCCAACAATGTTTGTGCATGTTTTCTAATCATATACTCGACCCTCTAGTTTAGCATTGTTATTTTATTAAGATCCTCCCCTGTATACTGTGACCGCAGTTTGGTGTGGCTGTTGTTATCACAAATCAAGTAGTTGCACAAGTGGATGGTTCTGCAATCTTTGCTGGGCCTCAAGTTAAGCCTATTGGTGGTAACATCATGGCCCATGCTTCCACAACAAGGTTTGTACTACTAAGTTCATCATCTACCTTCCTCCCAAATGAAATTACTCTGAGGATTACTGATCATCTTTCTCTTCTCATGATAGGCTTGCTGTCCGGAAGGGACGAGGGGACGAGCGCATTTGTAAAGTAATAAGTTCTCCTTGTTTGGCTGAAGCAGAAGCCCGGTTTCAGATCTCTACAGAAGGTGTCACGGATGTCAAGGATTAAATACACTTCAGTTCATGCCAAAATCTTGTGCATGATCTTTTTCATGTATTCTTGTATATCTCTACCTTGTAATGGATCTGAAGGGAAGCCAGCAAAATGTCAAAAAAAACTTTGGAATTTTCTGTTTACAGTTGTATTCAAATTTTGAAGAGTTGCTTGTCAAAGCTTTGCAGCTTGCAGGGTGTTTTTTTCATTTTTCTTTTCATTCTTTCTGGTTAATATCACTCCTTTTTAATGTTTTGTAATAGAAATAGAACCATTTCATGATGTAAATCATCGTGGTAGACTCAACTACTCAAGAGTCAAGGATCAAAATATTTCCTCACTATTGAAAACTAATGTGACGTGGCTTATGGCTCTAATGGTTCTTGCCTTGGTTTTATTCTTATGGAGTTTGAATTTCTTCTCTTCCAGTATTGCTTGACCAAAAAAGAAAAGTGAAAATAATTTTCACTAAAATTCTAATGGATTTTAAAAGAATTTAAAAATTCATTGAAATTTAAAGTTTATTTAATTTAGAATTTTATAGATTTTATAGAAATTTAAATGTATTTAATTTAGAATTTTAAAAATTCTATTTTATTGAAATATAGGTGTATTCAATTTTTTATAAATTTTTATAAATTTCATTTAAGTGGTTAATTTTAATAGATTTTAATGAATTTTAAGCATAAAACAAAAGCAATAAAAATTCCATGAATTTTGATAGATTGATTCTAAGAAATTCTATAAGAATTCATAAAATCTATGAGAATTTATAATTTCTTTAAAATCTATTAAAATCTCAATTGTATACACTCATAAATGTTGGGCAATGTTAAAAACTAACGTGAGATTGATATGGAAATCAGAATGTGGTAATAGCATTTTGGAAAAATATTATAAGTGAATGTAATTATTCAGTTTAACAGTAGCTTCAGTTATTATTATTATTATGGCGCAGCTGCCTTTTTCAACTGTTTTATAATGAAACGCATCGTTTTAGAGGTCGCAAACAAAACACAGGCTTGGGTGCAAATGTGGTCGTTGAAATCCTGCATCCGTTTATACAGAAGCAAAAGAGGAAGTGAGGACTGAGACTCGACAGAGAAGAAGAGGAGGAGGAGGAGGACTGTAGAGGGATTAGCTGATAAGGAAAAGCGTTGTCTGAACTCAACTCTGTATTTTGAGTAAGTGAAGCGTTGTCTGATTGAATATTGAAGGTCGAAGAATGGCGAGTAAGCCCAGCCTTCCGAAATCGGGAGCCATTTCTAAGGGCTACAACTTCGCATCTCACTGGGAACAGGTCCTGAATTCAAAACCTCATTGCTCTAAATTCAATTTCAGCTGACTTTTGTACAATTTGTTTACTACAATTAGCGAGAGCTTCAAATCAGATCAGATCGGATCAGATCCTTTCGATACGAGTTTGATGTGTTAGTTTCTTTGTTGGCTCTGCAGAATGCACCTTTAACGGAGCAGCAACAAGCCGCCATTGCAAGCCTCTCGCATGCCGTCGCAGAGCGACCATTTCCTCTCAATTTGTCCCAGGACCGTATCGCAGGGCACCAGAATGGCCTCTCCGTCAACACCAAGGACAGCTCCTTCGGCTTGGAACACTCTGCTGCTATCGAAGCCGTTCTTGTCAATACGAATCAGGTACCGTTTCGCCCTCACATTCCTATCTCTTCCAATCCAATGACTTTTTCACTGCAGCCTAGCTTTTGTTCATGCAGTTTTACAAATGGTTTACGGATCTCGAATCGGCCTTGAAATCGGAGGTTAGTACTCAATTCTTTCAGCAACAGAAACCACATCTCCTTGTGATGTGAGTTTGAATATGCGGCTCATCGCACGTCTTATTTTTTATGTTTTAGACGGAGGAGAAGTATCGTCACTATGTAGACACTTTGACAGAGCGAATACAGACATGTGATGGTATACTTGGTCAGGTAATCTTGTATATATTTTTTGCTAATAACTGCATTTTTTGGTTATGTATCTGTTTGTGTCATTAATAGCTTCATTGTATGCAGGTGGATGACACCCTAGACTTGTTTAATGAACTACAACTGCAGCATCAGGCAGTAGCAACAAAGACCAAAACTCTACATGATGCATGCGACCGACTGGTGGGTTTTTCTTTCTATTGTTACCATTTTTCTACCGTCATATTAATCACTTTTTATGGGGCCCGAAAACTTTGAAACTCTACTATGGCTTCTGCGAAGGATGAGCAGAAGGACGTCTTTTAATCATAACTGATGATTTCTACTGTCGTGTTTGTTGGTTCTGTTATCTTGTTCTTGCCCATGTAATTTAAATATTTAAAACTTGATGTTTTCTTATTTTCCTTTGCAGTTAATAGAGAAGCAACGACTGATTGAATTTTCGGAAGCAGTCCGTAGTAAGCTCAACTACTTTGATGAATTGGAGAATGTAAGGTTTGAATGCTACCTTACCTAGAAATACAGTTTGCTTCAAATATTAGGTTGCGAATTAACTTGTTCCCCTGGGATATCTTTAAAATTGTGCACCTTGCCTTTCTACCCTTGCATACTTTACCAATGGATGGTAGGAACCACCAGAAATTTAGACTAGGCATGAAATTTAGAAGTTATTATCTCTTTCATATAGACGGGTTTGGTTCACTGTAGTCATGATGTATCAAATGTTTCTGCTTAATGAAATTTTGACTATTATTATGACATTTAGAAACATATCATTGCCAAAAATCTCCGAGTATAAGCTTGTCAATCAAATTCCTGTGTTTTTTATATAGACATCAAATATTGGTTTCCTAGATTCCAAAACAAATAGAACATGCCAAAAACATTGCCTACGTAATTATCATATGTGATATGGATTTAGGTGGCCGTGCACATTGTTTTTTGGTAATCCAAGTAACTGTATAGATAAATAAAAATCAGTATGTTAGCCACATGCATCAATTAAATCATAATATTTTTGTTGTCCCACAGAAGGAGGTGAGAACATATCATGGTGCACCAAGTGTGTGTAATATATTCACAGAATTCATCTAAGAAATATAACCTTATCAATATAATTCATGCTTAATTGTTCAACTGTGTGCAGATTTCTACAAATTTTTATTCTCCAAACATGAATGTGCTAAATGAGAACTTTCTCCCTCTGCTCAAGCGCCTTGATGAGTGCATATCGTAAGTGGGATACCTTTATTATTTCTGTGCAATTCTATGCTTCAGACACTACTCGGTTAAAATCCTTGCAATTTTTTCATTGATACTGGTAAACAGAGAGCACTTAATAAGGATAAATATATTGAAATTAAAACTTATTGTTTTAAAATGATTTGTGCCTCTTATAGGTATGTTGAGAGCAATCCACAATATGCAGAATCCAGTGTTTACCTGCTCAAATTTCGACAACTGCAGGTATAACTTGCAAGAGGATTGATTAGGTGAATAGTATAGAATGGAAATTCATCCTTTAGTAGGATTTATTTTGGTCTTCAATAATATAGAAATTACATGTTTTGGACAGTCTCGAGCCTTGGGCATGATTCGTTCTCATGTACTTTCAGTTCTTAAAGGTGCTTCTGCTCAGGTAAATTTACCTTATTGAATTGAATCATCGTTAACACATTTGTGCATAGTAAGCTTCAGCGTTTACATGCATTAAGGCATATTACGTGGCTTTGTATTATGGCACTGTCTTGCATCAGGTACAGGCAGCTATCCGGAACAGTGGAGGCAGCAAAACATCTGTTTCTGAGGGTGTAGAAGCATCTGTTATATATGTCCGTTTCAAGGCAGCTGCAAGTGAGGTAATCGTGGCCTTTTTGGCTTGGTATGAAGTTATTGTATCAGTTGAAAATGTCATTACTGCATTTTGCTAGCTAGGGCGTGAAATCTAGATGAGCCTGGAAAACATTTTTACTCTAATCATTTGAATGTGGGAACACATTTCTGTGCTTTAACTTCAAGCTTTTTAAGTGTTGATGTCTAACAGTTAGAATCTCTGCAGCTTAAGCCAGTGCTGGGGGAAATTGAAAGCAGAGCTTCAAGGAAAGAATATGCTCAGATCCTTGCAGAATGCCACAAACTGTATTGTGAACAGCGCCTTTCCTTGGTGAGCTGATGATTGGTTGTTTCCTATAAAAGTTTATTCTTTCATTTCATATGTTCAGTTCACTGTTATCATATGCCGGGTTTTATATGCATTATTCAGGTAAGAGGTATAGTACATCAACGGATATCAGAATTTGCCAAGAAAGAGGCCTTGCCATCATTGACTAGATCTGGATGTGCATATCTAATGCAGGTAAGAATTATATGCTTCGAAGATATTACTAGAAGCAAAAATCCTATAAAAAATAGCAATGAAGGATATTTTTTACGATAAAGTGAAGATGACATGAACTCTATCATAATTATGAACAGTAAAAGAGCGAATATATCTGTGATGTATGATGTAAAATGATATGAAAATTACTGTCATATCTCTAATTTTTGTTGCGTAGATATATTGAGAATGCTGTAAGGTCACACTGGGTACAATCTAGCAATTTTTTGCATTCCATGTCACAGTTGATGAGTTTTTTCCTTTTCTTATTTTAAATTCTTTTCTATTTTTCTCTTGCATTGTATTGAGGTTCTTTTTCTTCATTCCATTTTTTCATTTTCAGTATACATCATAAACATTTATGTTGTCAGAAAACAAAGTTTCCATTGTAATTAACACCACTATTTATTGCAGGTCTGTCAGCTTGAGCACCAACTTTTTGATCATTTTTTCCCATCTTCTGCAGAGGACGTTTCAAGTTTGGCTCCATTGATAGATCCTCTGTAGGTCCCCTTTTCTCTCTTTTTCTTGTTTTCTTTACGAGTTTACAAGCAGTAAGTGGGGTATATGATAACAACAATAGACAATTCTTTAACCACTCTTTTCCCCTGTTATTTATTCTCTCCTTTTCACCTTTTCCCTCATATGTTTTAGCGCTTTTATGAGAGGTTGGATGTAGTAATTGGGTATACTGTTAACTGAACAACAGTAAGGAAATATCTGTTAATTTACATGTACCAGAGATGAATCAAGCTTGAACAATTGTTTTCTAGAGAAATTTGTATGATTGGGGTTGAGGTCTGCAAGGGAGTGGTCTACCTTGAATGGTTATGTAGGGAGGCTATTTCTAGTACTCTGTAGATTATATGTTTTCTTAATATCTTAATGGGAGGGGGAGTTAACAAATGCAAAGATGGACATTTTTTGAGACACTTTGGGGATCATCTTCTGTTTTGTGTCCTTGTTTTCACTTCATTCTTTCTTGAGATCACTTCTTGAGATATAAACCTGTTAGGCTGTTACATTGTAGGATGGAGGTTGTTTGGTTGTTTGGTCTATGCACACTTTAAGCTATATAATACCCTCATTGTGGTGATAACTTCATGCAGGTCTACATACTTATATGATACACTGCGGCCAAAACTTATTCATGAAACAAATATTGATTTTCTTTGCGAACTTGTTGATATATTGAAAGTTGAAGTCCTAGGTGAACAGCTAAGTCGGCGAAGTGAATCATTAGCTGGGCTACGTCCTACATTAGAGAGAATTCTTGCAGATGTTCATGAGCGGTTGACTTTCCGTGCTCGAACACATATTCGTGATGAGGTGACTTGTATTCCTGAGAATTCGCATTTCTTCTTGAGTTTATATGCCAATTAAACCTGTTACCTTTTTATGTTATCATGACTGTTTAAATGTACTTGTCCTATTTCCAATATTTTTTATTTTGCTCCTTTTCCTAAATGTTAGAATGAAATGAACAGAGAGAATTATTCATTTGTTTGAATATTGATGGAACTTGCTGACTATATGGTCAGCTGTCTTCAGTTGCTTGATTAAATTGATGATATTTAATATCTAGCTTACAAGAGTCACGAGCTTGTAAAACAAGTTTATTTTCGTTTGGAGATGCAAGAACTTTCATGATGTAGAAGGAAAGAGTAATCACATTTATACTTACTTTTCTACTGATGTGGTTTGGATGGGATAAATTGTATGGTATTTCCCCTGTATTCTGCTTCCAGTTATTTACTTATTTAACTGGTATGTCTTGCTTAGTTTTCCATATCCTTTTCTTTTTTTGGAATAGCTGTTTTTCCTTTCCCTGTTTATCTTAAAGCTTTTTCTTGCTTCTGTTTCAGATAGCAAATTATTTTCCTTTGGATGAAGACTTGGATTACCCTGCCAAGCTGGAAAGATCTGCAGCAGATAACCTTGAAACTACTTCTGTAACTTTTTGCCCATTTCCTTTTATAACTTTGATGGACGTCTGACAAATATTTATCTTGTCTGATGTGTATCTAGGTGTCCAATTTATCTAGTCCCCCAACTGATCGGTTTATAGGACATTGGCACATGGCTTAATAATTCTCTGTTTTGTAACTTTCATTACCTCATTGAAGCATTTATGAAGCAGTCTGATGATATTGGTAGTTCACTTATTGAAATATCCACATAACACAGAAACAGACTGAGTCTTGGAGATACCATTTAGTGACCTAAGAATTTATTCACCACTTATATTTTCAAATATACCCATTAGGTGTGCAGTCTAGGGCCACTAGTATGCCTTGCCCATGTAATACTCATGTAACATGTATTTGAGTATCTATTTGATGGTAGCGGTGGCAAATGGAACAGTACTGTTAGCTCCAGTTCTGTGTCATTACTGAATATGAAGATCAATGTATCCAGAATGATTTTCTCCTCTTTCCTTATCTTTTTTTTTTTTTTGGGGTCAAATTGCAGGCTGATGAAAACCTTGTTTTTAAAACATGGTATCCACCTCTAGAGAAAACAATATCTTGTCTTTCAAAGCTGGATCGCTGTTTAGAACCAGCAGTTTTCACTGGTTTAGCACAGGTACTTAAGCCTTTGAGCTACCATGTTATAAATTGTCTTGAATAACACTATTGTATAAATTTTGCTAAACAATTGGCTTTTTGTTGTTTCTATCAGGAAGTTGTTGAAGTTTGTTCAATATCTATTCAGGTCAGTAATTGAATGTCTACTGTCATATGCAGTATGTAGGAAATTCGCTGTGCATAATTCTACTCTAATTTGTTATATAACTCTACTGTCATAACACACTGTGTTATCCTTGTTTATGGAGATGCTGGGATTTAATTAACGTGGCCTTAGTATGGTGATCCATGTTTTAAATATTTTGTTTAACATGTCAACAAAAAACCACATGTAATTGATTAGCGTTCCTTTCATCTGCCAGAAAGCAAGCAAACTTATTGCAAAGAGATCATCACCAATGGATGGTCAGCTTTTCCTCATAAAACATCTTCTTATCTTAAGGGAGCAGGTGATCCCTTATTTCTGCTGTATATATCATGGATAGTTTTTCTATAAAAATTTACTGATTGATGCATGTATTTTGTCTTCCCAGATTGCACCTTTCGATATTGAGTTTTCTGTCACACACAAGGAACTTGACTTCTCTCACTTGCTGGTTAGTTGCTTCAAAAGCTAAAGCTTCCTATCCAAGTGCATTATCTAGTGTTCTGATCAGGGTTTTAAATAGCAGGAAAAATGGAAACGTGTACTGTTATGTCTGAAATTTATTTTATTTTTTATGTCTGATATCTCCTTCTAGCCTTCACTATAATGATGAGACAATTTATCATTATTTTGTTTAAAAATGTCGAAATTCTGTAGTTTGTTTGTTTTTTCATTAGCCAAGATATTCAGAATTTGGATTTGGTTTAAGTAACAATGCACTAAAAGCTCCTTAAATGCTTGAAATTTGATTGAATGAAAGTCTTATTAATTTTTTTCAATCTCTTTTGCCAGGAGCATCTAAGACGGATTCTTAGAGGTCAGGCCTCTCTATTTGACTGGTCCAGGTCAACTTCACTGGCAAGAACCCTATCGCCCCGTGTTTTGGAAAGTCAAATAGATGCCAAGAAGGTTTGACAGTCTTACTTTCAATCAATTATTTCTTAACAATGTGTTTGCTCAAAATCTCGTCAGCAAAAACGAGAGACCAAACACCTAGATCTAAAGCTAGCTTTTCCCTTTTTAGTGTTTACATTGATAATGCCAACTTTCTTCATTAGATAGGCTTTTGGAGCAAGATTTAGTTTTTATTGTCGTGACTTTTGGTTCTTTTTGTGGTGTTGTTTTGTTCTAGATTTCATCCTAATCAGCCAGTACTTCCATTCATATTAATTTACTCGCAGGAACTGGAGAAAAGCCTGAAAACCACTTGTGAGGAGTTCATTATGTCAGTCACTAAGCTAGTTGTGGATCCTATGCTTTCATTTGTTACCAAGGTTTGTCGTTATCCCCCTTAATAATATGGCTGGAAAACTAATGAGACCAGACCCCTACGCAATTAATAAATCAAACAGATTGTTAGAACAAATTGCCTAACAACAGACCTCAAAAGAATCCATATGCTCTGAAATTAGATATTTTGGAATTTTGCTACCCTTGCCTCTTCATAATCACATATCTGAATGCTCTCTATAACCTGAAAACAACTTCATCCAAATATTCTAGCTATCTTTATTGGTAAAACTCTTATGGCATTATATTGAGGTTCCTAGGATCGAATCCTGCCTTCACGTGGTAGGGGGGTTTTTGGGGGATGAGACGGCTGCTGCCCAGGCCTCTAGTTGAATTAAAAAATACCTTCATACAAGTATACAAATATCGTTAAAAAATCCTGCCTTTACCAAGTTTTCTCACATTCAGGTCACATTTCTCATGGATTATGTACCCTTGCACTTCAGAAGTTTAATCACGCCGATGACGTTTCAATGTGCTTTTCTACAGGTCACCGCTGTGAAAGTTTCAATGTCCTCAGGCAGCCAGAATCAAAAGGTAGATTCGGGTATGGCCAAACCACTCAAAGATCAAGCTTTTGCAACTCCGGATAAGGTGGCTGAACTTGTTCAAAGGGTATGCATTTAAATTTATTGCTCATTTTCTTTGATTTCACTTATAACTTATCCAGTCCACTAAGGTTCAACAAGAGCTGATTTCATCACGCATATATATGGAACAGGTATCTACTGCTATTCAGCAAGAGTTGCCAATGGTTATGACGAAGATGAAGCTTTATCTGCAGAACCCATCAACACGGACTATACTATTCAAACCAATAAAGTGAGTACATTATTCACACGTACAAGGTGTTTTCTCTTATTGTTTTAGTTTGTTGGTCGTTTATCCTTTCGCTACTAGGTCATTTGGAACAGCAGTGTTCATACTGAGAGTTCTATCATTCCACCATTATTGTCTGTCATGCTCATGGATGCAAGTACAACTATTCCCCAACATCTAAAGTGGAACTTTCTCTCTCCTTTTTTATGCAGGACAAATATTGTGGAAGCCCACATACAAGTACAGTCCCTTCTAAAGGCCGAGTATTCTCTGGAAGAGATACAAGGAATCATAAACATGTCTTCCATACAAGACCTACAAGCACAACTTGATAATCTCCTGTAGAGTGCGTTTGTGAAGGCCATTGACTCGCATCATACAAATTCTTCCCATTAACTGGATGATCTAAAGGTTATTATTGGTAGATTAGAGAAATTCTGCAGTGTTGAAACTCATACGAAACGAGGAGTATATGTATCAGTTTTGGTATCAAATAATAAGCCGACGGGTAGCCTTACAGGGTTTGTGTTAAGCAGAGTATAGTTTTTGTTCAATTCAATTTCTATTTTTTCATTCCGTGAAGCACAATTTGTAGACTGTCATAATTTATGTAAGCATTTGTTATTTTCAACTGGGAAATAAGCCGCTTATGCATTCAAGCCCTTCGCTAAGTCCTTGCCGATAAATCCCAAAGGCGCATTCTCAAATAGCTCAAATTATCATAAACTCAGATATCCCTCCGCAGATATCCTTATGATTTGTCCGAAAGAACAAAAGAGATGGGTTTGTCCGACGAACTTGAGAAATCATATTATGAAATCACAGGTAAAAATTGGGAAATCAAATTCAAGGATTTCAGAAGTGATATGCGCCTGACAGAAAAATTACATGTATATTTCAAAAGAATAAAATTCTAACAAAAAAAAGAATAAAAAATGACGGTCAATAAAATATTACATTGGAAGAAAGAGAGAAGATATGCGACAAATAATTGATTTTATAGCTTGCATTAGACATCAAAAGGATTATTCAGCTCATATCTTGACATGTACAGGTGGGGATTGATTATTCGGCTTAAATCTCGACATATACAGGCAAAAGGCAAAAGGTATGAGGTCCTCAATCACCTTGCGAATTTTCTTCATAATGGTCTGATTGGGATCCACTTGGAACGATCGGTTGGGGAGACCACTGATCAGGAACCATGAGAAAATAACCAGTCATAGCTTTTCTGAAGCGTTTCTTATACTGCTGAGGTGAAATCACAGTTGGAGACGTGTTCTTGGAACCACCAAGGATGCCTGAGGTCTTCACCCAAGTTTCAAGGTGCTTGTCCCATGTATATTGCCTCATGAAATCAATGATCCCCAAAACTAGCTCATGCTTTTCCTCATCCACGCCAACCAGTAATGAGTAGTCCATCACATCGACCGACTGTAGCAAAATACGTTACAATATAATAGCAACAAATAGATGGCATGATAATATGGCAATACCAAAATCTAATCCACTATGTGGGTTTCTGAGAAAATATCAACATGACAACAAGCGGTTAAGTCTAACTTACAGCAAGGAATGCAGTATCATTCCAGACAGCTCTCTCTAGTAGCCGCTTTGCCTTGTTCCCCACAAAAATTGGAGAAGTTGGCATTGCTTCAATCAGATTCTGGTCCAGTAGAACTTTATTGCTCCCACTTGTATCTGGATTATAACGTGATCGAGAAGATCCTTTCAGGTCATAAAGCCGTGTGACATTCTGTCTAAATAATAGATTCTCCATTACTAAAACATCCATCTTGGACTCTTTCCCGGCTTTACCATGCTTTGATGAGACCTTCAAGGCAAAAGAGAAATAAAATTGCAAATTAACAATAAAGTTGTATCATTAAGAATAAGACGGTCTAAAATTGGGTTAGTCTCAGATATAGTATAAAATTGCAGATCAGGATTTATCTTTTCTGGGAGAATGGTGAACTCTTTTTTGAGTTGCAGTAAAAGAATTTGGTTTCTCTCTTTGATTGGACAAGTCAAAAAATACATGTAAAATTTGCACTTGTTAGCAAGATGTCTAGATTGAGATTTGAATGACTTTTAAGGGAAGATTTAGTAAATATCAGATCAGAACTAGTTGCTAGTTCCATGTTTGAAAAAACAGCAGCAGCAAAAGCAGTGAACAAGGCAAATGAAAAAGGCAACCAAGAATACCTGATAAATACCCAGGATCTTTGCCAGGCAAGTTGGGCTTCGAGTACTGATTGACTCAGACAAATACTTAAAATAAGCTGGTGCAAACTTGATAAATGACTCCAGCTCCGTCTTTGTAACTTGTTTGATGATAAAACGATCATCCAGGGTTTTTGCAAAGAAAACATTGCTTTTCCCACCCTGGGCTCCCCACTTCTTACAGTGGCTAAGAGATCGCACGAAATCTAATTCAGAAGGGCAACATGTCCTCCTTAAAGCCTCAAACCGCGTTGCATAGTAACAAGTCACTGTATACTTCACCTTACCAAGGGGGCCATCATCTGTAAAAGAAACCCTAGCATGTAAATCCTTTGACAAGAGTGAGTCCAGAGACTGAGTGCTCCGGGACCTCGACATGGATAACATGGTCTCATCAGAAGAACCAAGACTTCTGTAGGTCTCAGAAACTGCCTCATCAAAAGAGGTAAGTGAAAGAAGATTTGCTGAATCAAAAAGCGGTAATGAGACTAAAGAATCCCCTGCATCTTTCGGTCTCTCAGACTCAGAAATCTGCAAATGATAATTTGGCGAGACAAGCGCATATGCAATAACACTAGTGGGTTCATCATCAAAAACAGGGATAACAGTGTCATTGATGCCAACAGGCAGTAGCAGCCTGGCACCACTTTGCCGTTCCAATTCCCGGAACGATGGAACATAAACAGGATTGTAATCACCAATACAGACTTTTTGAGCATGCAAGGGAATTTTGTTGAATGAGCTATTGACATTTGGAAAGGACATGCCTACCCGGATTGTGGAGCTTTCAACATTGCTGAGCCCCTTAAGAGATATAGAGCTAACAGACCGAGTTGCCTGTACCGCAACTTGGTCAATAGGACAATTTTCCAAATCCGAATTTGATGCAGCTTTTTTTACCACAGTTGGAGAATTTACTAAGGTTGACTCAGGAAGAGAGTAGCCATTCTCTTTAGCTATTGTATTAGTTGGGTGAATTTCACCAGTCCAAGCTGCATCAAGGGTATCAGATAAATTGGCCACTACAGAACACTCACTCCCTTCTGAGAAGGCCCTTCGTACAATTTTTCCAGATTCCCACGGATCAGATTTATCAATGATATTTTCAGAAGAAGGGGCAGAAAGCTCAGTCTCTTTCCTAAGAGTTGGGTCCAGACCCATTTCAGTTCTGTTCTGAACCCCTCCAGGCTGGTTAAAGTAGCCAACTTCTCCTCCTTGGCTAATATTTATATCAGGCTTTGTATCCGGAGGAGAGGAATCACAACTACTAAATCCTTTAACTGGCTTCTCGACTAGCTTCTCCGCAGAAATCATAGGTTTCTCCTTGAGTTTGGGAATGGAACTGCTCCAACCTTCCTGAAGATTATTGTTACTTAAACTGGCTGCATGAATCAGGCGTTGGTCCCAAACATAAGAGTGGAAGAGTAACTGCCTCCGCAATTTATTGATCTCAAGAATATCAATAGCAGGCTGGCCAAACTTCACCTCCCTATTCATCACTTTTCGTAATGATTCCTGCACGATGTCATGTCACCAATGAAAACCACAAATAATATAACTTCCTTCTCTAACAAATGAAAAAAGAAAAAGAAAAAAAAAAGAGCAAATAAATAATGTAGGGTAAACTTCAAGCAGGAAGGAAAACCAATTTTTTCCTCACATATGCTATACCAATATGCTATATGATAGCTCTTTGTAAATTAATCGGGACGACTCAGACAGTAGGTTCTTGTTTAGAAGTCCATTTAAATCAATAATTAACCTTGGATGAGTACTTCAAACATTTCAAATAAATTGAAGTCTATCATCCATCCAAAAGTTGGAATCCTAAGTATCATGCAGGCAATGCATTGTGTACTGTATACAGAACAGCAAATTTTTTTCTCCAAAAGCAACTTTGGCTCATATTTATATCCCTCTTTTCTCTTCTTCTTTTTTTTCTTTTTTTTGGGAGGGGTGGTGGGAGAGAGAGAGAGCAGGCAGAGTGGGGGTGGGATTCATGTGAACTACCTCAAAGTCTTCTCTTTCCTTTTGAAGCATTCCTTCAAGTTCTGCAATTTGATAACTTGGTTCAGGTGCTTTCTTACCACCATCCTGTGTCCCTGCAAATGCTATCTTCTCTAAAATCTGATGAAGAGCACTACGCAATTCAGTAAATAGAAGCTCTGCTCGGTTACCCACCTAGTAGACAAGATCAATAATCTCATAAGCATTGAGAATTTAGAATCTGTTGCTGTATCAAATAAGATTCAAAAGTTGCACCTCATATGCTTCTTTTTGTATCCATTCCTGATTATCATAGTTAAATTCAAGTTTCGGTGGTGGAAGATAAACAGAATGAACATGAATTGAGGCATAGCGAAAGCAAGCAACCATTCTCCCAAAACTGTACAGGTAAGAACAATAGTATAAGAAGATAATAACTTAAGGTGCTTTAGATGAATTCTAAGCACTTAAAAGCTTCAAAGAGCAATCTACATGCCTGAGAAAGCCTACATTGATGCTCACCTAAACTCACCCAGTAGGTTTTCTAGACGAGCACCCAGCAAGTACAAAAAGAAACAAGGTGATACAAAGTATAAGCTTTTCTCTGAAATTAAAAAAACATAAGGCAAAAGGGTAAACTTGGACTGATGACAAGATGGCCTGAACTCTATATCACTCAACCCAAGAAAACCCCAGGCAGACCACCTTAAGCTAATGAGAAAATGAAACCACCCTGACTCATACTCCACTGTAGATGTATAAGCACAGAAAGTTAACAAGTACGCCAAAATTACTAATGTGTGTATATATCTTGTAAAGTGAAAGAAATGTCATGCATGTCCTTAATGTTTTCCTTCTTTAATATTCTATACGGTTGGGTGGACTGAGACTGGTTGGTGCACGTTTTAACACTTCGTAAGGGAAAATGCATACCCATAAAACCGAAGACAATCTCTGTGAAGGGAATGACCGCAGCTTGCAACTCTGTTTGCAGCAGCATGATTTGAAAAACTCAATTCCAAAAATTTCCCAAAAGATAAACCCCAAGCAGCATCAGACATTACTACCCTGCGAGTGGCTGGAGGGAAGCCATTGGTCCGAGGACATCTCAAGCACCTGTGCCACATCCAAATTTTGCCTTCCCTTTCCCCTGGCAGTAAAATCTCTGGGAGTTTCTTAACTGATATTGTAAGGCTCCCTTGTCTATGAGTATAACAATGAACATGCGCTTCTGATGGCATCCCACATGAACGACAGAGATAACTCTAATAAAAAAGAAGAATTCAATGACAACTTCTTATGAGATTGCTGATGAAGAATATGTTTCATATAAAATTAGCAAATAGAATTAGGCTATGTTTGAAATAATGTAAATACCTGATCAAAAAGATGATCTCGTAAAAACCTCCCCAAAGGCTTGTCAAAGCTTCCATAGTATTTGATTCGAAAGAGATGGGCCCGTTCACACACAGTTCCCTTCCACACACATCGTGTTGATAAGGAAACCAAAATGCTCTGATGGTCTGAAGGTGAGGGGGGGAACTCTTCCTTTGAAGATCCCACCTCCTCATTAAGATTATCCCCAGCGTGGCCACAGCTGCCACCATCTCCTAATGCTTCTGAGGTGCCAAAAGAATTACAGATCAAATTATCATTGACCAAAGCTTCCCCAACCTTAGCTATTTTGGCTGGACAAGATTCTTTAGACCCCACATCAATATTATCCTCAGAGGCACAAATTGAGGAGAGCTCTTTACGGTAGGATCCTTTGATATCCTGTCTAGGGGGAGACAAGGAAGTGAAGGGAGATGTAGATTTGGTAGAGGTTGAGGCATGTTCTATGAGAAAAGCTTGAGAACAAGGAGCTTTAGGCAAGTAAATTGAATTGGCGCCTTCAATCTTTAAATTGGGGTCAAGACTGGTACATGAGCCACTATCTGAAATTAAGCCTTTATTAGATTGCTGTTGTTCACTGCTACCATCCGGACCCTGAGGCTTGCCAACCGCTGGGACACTAAATCCAGGTATGGTGGAAATGGACCTGTCAATACTTGATGGTTTATTGGGTAGTGCAACAGTTATCACAGACTTCAAAGGAAGTTCTGGAAGTGAAGCACCTTCATCAGCTAAAAATGAAGTCTCCAGAGCCAAGTGATAAGCCGCAAAAACTCCATACTGGACAACATGTTTCACCTTCTTTAACTCATCCCCATTGGCACCATGGAGCAAAATCTGAAACAAAGTTAAGCAATACATTCATCTCAACTGTTCTGACTATTCTTTTTCTTTCGGAAGTTAAGAACCAGAAAATAGAGTAAAAGGAATAACTAAAGCAGTTAGTGCTCCAATGTTAAAAGGGCATGAAGATGCTGCCTCACAATCCACAGGAGAACAAATCCATATTAACATCCTTAATAAGCGATCTCATTAACCTGATTGCAATTCTCTAGTCTCTGCTATATTGCCTTTGTGCTCCCACGCAGACATTATATATATATATTTTGTAGATAACCTATGCATTAGTAATAACATCAAGTTCTAGCCTACACATTCAAGGTCTAAAAACAAGACACAATTAAAGTGCCAGTCAATGC
The DNA here is from genome assembly GCA_003254885.1 of Purshia tridentata. Taxonomy (NCBI): domain Eukaryota; kingdom Viridiplantae; phylum Streptophyta; class Magnoliopsida; order Rosales; family Rosaceae; genus Purshia; species Purshia tridentata. Next base: position 85,558 of record QANT01004195.1, on the reverse strand, counting down.
CCAAGGATTGAAGCTTCAAAACATCATTACTTTGTACCTTTGTGCTGTATATTATGTGTATATATTCAGGACTTACAGTAACACCCAAGGGCTTTGGGCAACCTTCGAAGAACATCAGAGTCTTTGTCAATTTCTTCCCACCTTGCCCAGCACTGCCATGCACTTCAAGAAATTTCTCCACATGGAACATGTCACAATACCCTAGTTTTGGTGATGTAAGATGATCTATTGAAGGGACTATTTGTGCCCCAGTGCAGCGGGCTATTCGCTCTAAAAGTGGCCTCTTAATATTCAGAACAAGTGATATGTCTTTCGCAAGAAGGTACTCTTGAGCATACCGAGATACAGACTTCTCCACCAACAGAACATTAGGGTGATGTGCGTCTATCTTAGCCACTGCCATCTTCAGATGGTCCATTTCCTAGAAAAGAGAATCTAGCCCATCAGAAATAAAAACATCCCAGATTGCTAAATGAATGGCAAAAAAGTCAGTGTAAAAACATATGCAGGGAAAAGTTATATAATAACCTGCTGCAACAAAGTATCAAAACTCGACAATAGGTTTGAAACACGCTGATATTCCAAAGCTCCTCCAAGGATTAAGAAACGCGGTTTTTCTTTCTTTGATTTCATTCTCCGGTGAGCCACATTTTTCTTACAAACAACTCCTTTAATCACCATACTAAGAAAATGAAATGAAATACCATCAATATCATGAAAATTGGTGATTTGTTTTAAGAACATATAAACTTAATGAATCGTTATTCCAATTAATGGTGATGATGGAAGATATGAAGTGAAAATACTCAAGCAAACATACGGAGAATCTATTCAGCACAATCAGTTCTACAAAATGTCATCCATCTCAAAGGACATAACTAAAACTATGAATCATCCATTTTAATAAGCCTTCTCAATAGATTAAAGAGATAATTATTGTAAGATGCATGTTTTGCATCCTATTTAGTCTATCATTATTTTAATAATTTTTTATCTTTTTTAATTTATATACTGATCAATTATCATCACCTCCAACTTTTCTCTCTCTAGCTCTTAAGCCATGACTGCCCACGTACTTACTTCTATATTCCTTTGCCCAGCCCTATTAATATTAATTAAACCACACTTAATCTAAACCATTCTATACCTATGGATGGGTGAAATGTATGCTGTGTCTTATTTAATATTAGATTTGATTTATTGTTGCTCTAATACCATTGTCCTGTGGCCCCAAGGAAAAAATTTATTTCTATTTTTTATTTATATTGTACTTATCTAGTTATGTTTAAAATCGTTGATACTACCATCTATTTTATGATTATTTTTAGAGTGATTTAATTTTAAAATGCAAACTGAAACTGTGAATTAAAAATACAAACTAAATTGTGAACAAAAATTGCAAAATGAGAATACAAACTGAAATTGTGAATTGTAATTGTAAAATAAAACTGAAATTGCAAAATGAATCTGAAACTGCGATTTTTAAAATTTGCTAACTGAAACTGAAACATAAAAGTTGAAAAAATTACATTAATATAAAAAATGAAATTGAAACTGAAATTGAAAAATTAAACTGAAACTGCGACTTTTTTAATTTGTTAATTGAAACTGAAACTGCGAGTAAAAATTGAAACTGAAACTGTAATGTGAAATTAAAACTAGAAAAATTGAAACTGTAATGTGAAATTGAAACTAGAAGAATTGAAACTGAAATTGGAATAACTGAAATTGTATTGCAAATATGAAAATTGAAACTGTATTGTAAATATGAAGAACTGAAACAGTACTGCAAATATGAAGAACTGAAACTATACTGCAAATATAAAGAAAAAAAAATTAGAGGAGAAAACTAATAAATTTGATGTTTATTGACAAATTTAGAAGTAGATGATTAGGGTTTTGGGTTGTAGGTAATTTGATATTACCTTGAAATTAAATTTGTGGTTGTAGATAAGTTGATGTTACCTTGAAATTAAATCAAAAGTGAGCTATAAGTAAATTATTGGGTTTGAGAGCTTTTGGTTAATTTTGTCAAGAATCAGTACTTTATTATTAAATTACCCTAGATTAAATTGTAGATTTCAGAGTGAGTGTACATAGATCCAATAAAAAAAAAATTACCTCTCACTCCGACGCCCACAAGCTATGCATTTAACCTTCACATATCCCCCAGGATCCATTCCTCCACCCTTGCTCGTATCTGGCTTAAGAAGTGTGGCAGCTTCCCATGACAAAGATGTAATTATGTCCAACCAACTCTCTTTGTCATCTTCATCACCCAGATGTAGGTTTTCAACCTGCAAAAGCTGAGCTACCAAAGCTCTAAAATGACCTTCCACCACATTCTTCATGGCCTTCCTGTGCTCCTCAATTGACTTCTCCCTAGTTCGAGACTCCCCACTACCAAAGCTGTTTGAAGGGCGTAGATAGCCCCACTCCCCTATAGCACCATCACCACCACCACCACCACCACCACCACTACCATCATCATCATCATCAAATAAGACAGCTTCTCTCTCATCTTCTTCATCCTCAGGCTCTGGAGGGAGCCAAAGTAGACCATTATTCTCAAAATCTACAGGTTCTGCATTTGTACTCTCCATGTCATATGGAGAAGCTTCACATTCATCGCCATTATCATGTTCATCTGATTCTTCTCCAAGATTCTTAATTCCCTCTACACCCTGTGTATCAAAATTCTCAGGTAATAAGGAACTCAAACTTTTTGCATCAGTGTTTTCTCCAGCAGGATGAACCTGATGTGGTCCATCAACGTTATCGAACTCCTCGATATTGACTGCACCATAATAGTCATTGGTATGAGATAAATGCCTTGGTTCTGAATCTGAACGATAACCGCCATAGTCATCATCCTCATCATCACTCCTGGTATCAAAAGGATAAATAAAAACCAGAAATGCATTACTTCATAAAGAATCAGGTATAAAGATTTGAGAATCATTTATCACAGCTAGAAACTTAAAAGGAACAGTCATTTATATGACCTAACACATGCAAGTCTCACAGGTAACAGGAACACTAAATGAAGAAACTATGTCTCAAATTATATTTCTCGGATACAGCAATTCTTTGTTCACTCTTCCAACCCCAGTTTATGTCTTTCGTTACTAAGGCACACACAAATATCTTACAAGCACAATTGTAAACACCTGTGCAACTAGAGAAGATAATGGTGACAACACTTAGTGCAGTACTCAAGAAAAGTATTCAGATAGGGCGGGAGATACCTGTTCATGCAAAATCCAAATTGGTTGGGAGATGACTCTGCCATGGCTGCATCAGAACTAACGCTCCTCTGAGATATTACATTGTCTTGCTTGGCTGGAACTGAATCAATTTGCGAAGATTGACTAGGGCTAAGACCAGAACTATATGGCACACGCTGATAAGGTCCAGTCGAATAAGGGGTAGAACCAACAGTACTGCTGCTACTGAGGCAGGTGCAGCTGGAATTAGTGCTGGCCAAACTTGTTGCTGATGGTGATGGACTGAGGCCAGGGCTGGGTTCAGGGGCCCCATGATCAACTGTTGTTATCCCTTGCTCCCATTGCTTGAAGCAATAATTGCAGACCCTAATCCTGTCCCAATCTTCCCTACCAGTCCTCGGCTCATCAGAAGGAGCAGGAACAGAGTTTGCAGTACACTTTGCACAAAAAACTCGGCCACAAAGTCGACAATGATGCCTTCGGTTAAATATTGTGAACTGGGAATCACAGTCATAACATACTCTACAGCTATGATCAGGCATCCAAAAGTCCCTGGACACATTGGCTGGCTCGGACCTCCGGGGGATCCAAGACTTTACAATGTCAACTAACTCGGATAGTTTGTTGTCGGGGGAGCCCATCGACAACTACCCCACCCGAGCCACCTCATGATGAAATGGTCATTGGAAACTCTCACAAACCAGACAGACAAATGACTACTAAAATAACCTGGTGAAAAAAAATTTAAAAAAAAAATCCGAAAGAACAGAACAAAAATCAAGAAATTGATAAATCCAATAACCACCACTTAATTTGAAACTCAATAAGATAGGCCTAGTTGATTGCTAAGAGCTCACTGAAATTGAAATGCACACAGAAAATCTCATTATTATTCATAACTGGGTTCGAAACCACAGTAAACATAAAAGAGGAGCTGAGAGTTCAAAACAAAGAAAAATTCAATCTTTGTAACTATCAAACAAAAGGGTTGCATGCGAAGGCAGAGCAGTAGCATAATTTACCTGGAGTAGGGTAGATGCGAAGCAGCCGAATTCAATAACGCATGGCGAAATCCCAAATTCAGTGCTTCGCAATCGGAATTGCGAGATAGAGATGACGGACAATGACACAGTTCAATCCTCCACAACCCCAAAATGAGCCAAACCCTAATTAATCAATCAATCAGAGCACAAGATCTTCGTTGGACCCCACAGAAGTGTACCCGCGTCTTATACGCACAAACAACAAAGCTCAGCTGTAATTATTTAACAAAAAAGCTGTATTATTTTTTCTGACTGACTTCCACAAATTCATTCAACCATGGTCCATATCACATCTGCAGTATAAAACATATAAACCACACAAAACAAATATGAATTTAAAAACTTTAGAAGATAAAGGAAGACGAAATGTGAACCGCACCTGTAACTGTAGTTCCCAATTTTGGCGCTCCGACTGAGACTTATTCTTATAAAATGCAAACATTCACCGACTTATTAAATGAATACTCGTAGAATTTTCCACCTTCAGTTCTTCACTTCTTCTTTAATTTTCATTTATTTGTTTATTTGTTTATTTGTTTATTCTTACTCTGTTTGGTGGAGTGGCACGTAGAAGAAGATAAAAAGTCCTTCATCACTCTTCACTCAGTCATGACTCATGATTATTAATTAGTTTATAAGTTCATGTAAAATTCAGAAAAAGGACAATGTTTTATAATATTATTATTATTAATATTTGAATTTAATTTACCATCAAACTTAAAAGAGTGACAAAACCAATCTTCTCCATAATAGTATTATAGATTATCACAATTCAAAAGTGATGAGATAAAGAAAATAGTAAAATTATAATCATATTATCAGCTTCAAATTTAGAAATATTATAATCATATTATCATAGTTTGATATTTCAAATTTTTATATACGAAATAATAAAATTGTAAATCTTGATCAAATGTTGTCTGTTAACTTTAGGAAATAATTGTAGTCGGTTACCATATTATAATTGGTTTTTTTGGTGGCATATTAATTATAGACTTACTAATTCAAAAAGATAAATTAAAAAATATAATTTAAATTTGGTATGATCCAAAAAACGAAAAGGAACAACATTCAACGCCACCGCATTGTTTATCGGTGCCTTTTCAGTAAAGGCCCAGCCTATGGTCAAACCACACGTGAGCAAAGCCACGTGATTGAACTGAACCAACTGCCAGCAGCCAACCTTGCAAGTCAAAATTAAGACTACAACTTCCCTCATCAGGTATTGGTTTCCTCGTCCACAGGTCAAGCACACTAAAAATAGAAAGAAAAAAAAAATCATGAAGTAGTTACTAATCCTATATGCCTAAAAGACTGTAACTACTTTGTTCAATCTTATTACAAATTTTCACCATGAATCCTTCTCCGGTAAGTTTTGCCATTAGAGGACAACTGTTTTATCAGTGCAAGGTAAGCTGTTATTACTGTTACTGCTACTGCTACTGCTGCTGTTATTTTGAGCAGGACCATCATCAGTAAAACCAGTACTTTTCTTCCAATCCACAGAAGCAGGAGCTGATGATGATTCCTTTTCAGTGGATATGGCAGCAGCAAGAGCAATGGGCATCATGCAGAGACCTTTGCTTTGGAGATGTTGCATTGCCTTGGTCACATCTGATTCCATCAGCTTCACCACTAGTTTATCACTAACAGAAATATCAGCTGACTGAGACAGTGGCAAATTACCATTAGCACCCTGACATAAATTCACTAGTCAAAGTCATTATCCTTGTATTGATTGTGCATATAGGTTACTTGATCAATTTGACAGATAAAGCTGACAAAAAATCACAATGAGGAGGGCTTAGCACCTTAGCTTGACTGTCTGTGATGAGAGGAACTACTGCCCCTGCAGCCCCACGTCTGATCATGCTTAGTGCCTGCAAATCCTCATATCAAGCACCAAGTTATGAAAACAGTGTAATAGAATTCAAAGTCTAAAGTTCTTGCCATTGTGATTTGTGCAAATTGTCACACCATATTCGAGTCAACCACCATCTCATCCGAGGAGAAAATGAAACAACCATATAGCAAGTCTCACACTTTGGAAAAATGAAAATTGAGTTTCATGACGACCCCATTTTGGGTCTAAACTATTAATGAAGGTTCTCCATATACCTTGACTTGGTGCTGAAGAAATTTGACATACTCGATGATTTCATCAAGCATAGATGCCTTGTCAGTCTGCAAAATCATGAATGATATCAGCTCTTCTTTAAATCCATCCACTATTTACTACACATTCTTCTGTGTCAGTGACTCAGTGTTAAATGGAATCAGTGCCTAATTTGTGCATGTGGACTGCATTTGTGATGTTAAGATTTTACAACTCAAATTATGTAAAGAAACACAAATAAAATCGAAAGTGTTAATCCCAATTGAAAACACCTGAATATGTATTTAAAATAATAATAAAGGCAAACAAATGTACCATAACAGTTTTATGACAATTACAGAAAAACAAAAGAAGAGCTTGCCTTGTTAGAATTTGGTACAAGTTCTTGCAGATTCTTCATTCTTTCAGCAATTTTCTCTCTCCGAAGCTGCAAACAAATATGTGTTGTATAATATAAAAATGTTAAGGCCATTAAGTTCCCCACCAAATTCTTTCAACAAGTGAACTTCAAATGAATTACAAACCCTTTCAGCAATACTGTGTGGATCAGTAGCCTGGCCTCGACGTGCCCTCATACGAGGCTTTCCAGTTCCAGTACATTGACCGGAGGGGGTAGTTGATGTAGTCTGTAAATGAAAAGTTTAGGTGTTCAATGCTCGGTAGAATTATGATTCCCTTCAATATAACTGATAAAAACCTAATGATCAAGCATCTATCAAGACTCAAAACTAGACAAGATACAACGGTCTTCAATAAATCCAAGTGAAAAGTGGAGCTAGGATAAGTACCTGGGATAAAGACTGTAATCCAGACGTTGTCATTGTAATCTGGGGCCCAGAAGCTAAAGAAGACAAAGTATAATTTCGCAGGTCCTGCTTTCCCTTCTATATTACACAAGTAACAATTGCAAAAGCATTTCTCTAATAATAAATAAATAGATAATTACATCCCACCAAATATAATTGAGGCTAAGCTCCTTCAGAAGAATCTTATAGATCCCCCAAGACTGGTAGCATCATCTTGATGGGGACTACTACAAGTTCAGGTGAGTTAACTATCATTTGGAGCCAAGTTGTTTTTTTTTCTAAAGCTTAATTATGACTAGAATTAACCAAGTTGGTATCACATACTAATACCTCTGTGGTGGCCAAAGCAGACAAGTTATTGGGATCACTTGCCATGAGATAAGTATCATTATCCCCATATTCTCCTTTTATGCCAAAACTGCACATTTTGTGTTGTCCCATGTCAGGAGAGAGAGAAGAAGAAACACCCTCATAAGATTGAAGCGGCCACAATTGAGAGATTGGAGAAAGCGTTTCAAAATCTCTGTTGAATCTCTGGAATACGGTTGGTTCACAGTTATTGCATCCCACATTTTCCGGTTCTGTGGAGGGAAGAGATGTTCTCACCATGTTACCATCCACTGGGAGCTGCTTCAGAGAACCAAGTAAGCAGGGGGTTGCCATATCCATGTTATATTGCAGGCCCATATTTTCAACTTTAAAGCTACCATCCACCATTCCGTTTGAAAAATTTGTCTTGCAATTTTTACCATCTTCTTGTGCATCTGACTCTAACTCGTGAACAATAGATGAAGCATCTTGAGCGGCCAAGCTCTCCATGCTGTGGTTTGAGCTAGTCAGATATGTAGGTGAATTGTTGTTGTCATCTTCACCCACTCCAAATGAATTGAGAAGCATTCCATTTGCTTGCCCAGATTCAAAAAAGCCCCAAGATGATCCTTCCTTCACATCCACATCTGACCATAACGAAGAACTGAAAAATTGATTAAGATACTCTTCCATCATCAATAGCAAAGGCTTTCTTCTTCTTTTTAGCGTCTGTAAATCAATGTAGAGCCAAAGAACTTCCTCTGCTCATTTTATGCTCGCTCCAACCTAAATTTCATGCAAAATGGAGATACAATTAGCTTAAAATCACCTCTGTGACAAATGTACTATGCATGGAAGACAATTCACCCTAAGAAAATCAAGAAGGCATCCTATAACTCTATTAGGAAAAAAGTCGGAAATTCCTGAAAGAACCCAAATTTAATCTCAACATAACCCCAATCATACATTCCAGCAAACAAAATATAGATTTATGACAGAATTTGCATCAAGAAAATACAAAAATATAATATCCCAGGTCTCATAAACTCAATAGCATCTAAATTTAACTCAAGCATTAACATAATGGGATTGTCTTTCATGTACCCAGTTGACATAATTGGTTTCTAAGCGTGACAAACAGGACATACAAACATACATTCATACTTACATGCTTACATATGTATGAAACACCCATGACTGTGTAAACACTCATTGACACTCAACTCAATTGCATGCATATAATAAAACTGGAAGCATGAGATGTGTGTGTGTGTGTGAGAGTGAGAGAGAGAAAGAGAGAGAGAAAGAGGGAGAGAAAGACTAACACAGAAGAAAAGCCAAGAGAGTGGTAGAAGCAACAATTATAGTCGCAGACTAGCGATGTGCAAAACTACAACAGAAACCGCCCTTTTTCCAGTACCTAATAATTGTTACTTTATTTCTCTCCTTTTAAAGCCTTGAATGGGTGTCCATCAGCGAGTGGTCCACATCAGTCACCATGACTTGACCTCTCTTTCGGAGAATTTCTCCCGTTGACTAGAACGTTACAGATTTTCAACCAGCTTTCAAAAATGCCCATAAAATTTGCGTCTAATCATCTACTGATGCTGATATGGGCATTCTGGTCATTCTGCTGTGACAAGTTATTATCCACCCTGTTAAAGCGGAGGGTTTCGTTTCTTTGGCTGTTGTAGTGGGAGGTTCTAGTTCTACACTTTCTGATGACCAAGTCTTGGGATTTCAGTTAACTTAAAATATCCCACTAGGTGTGCTTGTTGAGGTCAGTTTACTTGGGCCTCAAGCCTTCAATTGAAATTAGAGCTCAGTTTAATTATCCTTGTCCATACCTCAGCTTATCCTACTTCTTTTCCAGTATCCTTGAGGTGTTATAAAACTTAATAAACCAGAGCCCCTCATAGATTGTTCATTCGTTTATAAATGATTTTGTTCATTTTAGTTGCCTTTGACACTCTTTCAATCTGCGGATTGTTATAAGACTAATTCTGATGCTAGCAAATGTCCAAATGTCATACAAGTTACTGGAAACTCAGATGCTGGGCAGCGTGGGCTTATGCACACTGGAAGGGGATAAAAATAAACACGTTTTTGTTTCACTAATTGTGGTGTAAAATCCAGGCCAAAAAAAATGGTTGACAACAATACAATAGATTCAATTCACTTTTTATTTCTACATACTATGTAGAATAAACTTATATTCCTTTCTGATCGAACCTACTTTCTTTTCCCCTTGATAGGGAGCCAACCATTGAACATGAGAGAGGGAATAGTTACAATACAACAATGTAATGCAAAGCCAGACATATCTCATAAGGTTGATTTTTGAAGAGTAACTGAACCAAATGAAGGATCGCCTTTGGAGCTAATTACATTGAAGCTTAGGGCCGTCATTGAATTGACCAAGGGTCAGTGAACATGGAGCAATCAAACAGAAACCGTAGAAAGGGAGCTATGGATATACATGCAGCATCTGCAAGACTTGATGGCATCAAAGCATGCAAGATCTGCCCCAAAGTAAACTTTCCAACAGCTTAAAACTTAGAACTGAATTATGAATCCAAACCATTCTTAACTCCGCCGACAAGCTAACTGGAACTTGAGAAGTTTACTGAGCATGGAGGTATCATCGCTTATAACACCATCTCTATGTGAGGCCATTAAATGAATTAGTTATACAAGTGGGACTAGAGCTAATGATTTTAAAAAATGTCCAACTAAGTAACCAACATTCTAATATGAAAAGAAATATATACAATCTTGAGTTCACTTGTCTAACAATCAATTTATCAACAAATGGCTGCAATCCAGATTTGTGTTGCTTTAAAACATCATTTGGCACCGTAAAACTTTTTCATACATTCATATGATTAATTATAATTTTTAAAGTATCTTTCTAACCAACTTTATAGAAAATGTCAACTCTTACAACTAGGACAATAGTGCTGGCCACGACTGTCTAAAATTTTCCCACATCTGTAGCAGAAAGCAGTTCTGCACCTGCAATCAACCCAAAATAATTAGAAATTCAAAGAGCATTCAAGGATTCATTGAACAAAACAAGTTGAAACAGTGTTGAGTAATTGTACAGGTGCCTATCTAAAGTTCCAAACTAAATAGAAAGCTTGTCCATTATGCAGCAAACTTGAGAGTTTATATACTGATCACACAAAAGAAGAAGAAACTTCACGAAAGTTCCAATTTTGCAATTAAAAAAATAACTAGGAATCTGATCTGAATTTAAGAAAGGATTTATTTCCTTCGTTTTTCTTTGAACAGAGTTAAACAGTTGTGCTTCAAATGAAGCTGCTGAAAAGTGGAGCAACTATGCCAATTTTTAAGACCATCCATTCTGACAGTTCTTTTCACTGCTTTCACAAATCTAGTACTACAGGTTCCAGAAAGCAGATCATACCAGCTGACTCCCACATTAAAACTCCAGATTATACCAGCCATTTTGAAGAATATAAACATAAATGATTTTAAAGATGGGAACTTTAGCTTAAACTCAATTGTTATTTGAGAATACTAACATAATACACAAATTCTTAACCGTGGTCCATGGACCTTCATTTGTACCATGTTTCAAGAACTGAGAACAACTAGATAGATGTTTTCAATCATGTGAACTTTCAGGAGAGAGAAATTTCTGTTAATAAAGGTTAAATGAGATGAAGAAATGAAGAGCCCACTTTATAGCTTTGATGTTTATTCTAGCAAATTTGGGACAAGTTACACACATATGCCTCCTAAAGTCTTAATGATATGTTTTCTTTACCCAATGCATTTCTTCCTTATCTTTAGTTCAGAAAGCCAATGCACCTAACTTAACAAAAATGGTGAGCAAAACACACAAAACCATAATCATCATACTTCTGAGGGGATTTTATACAGCAAGCATGGAAGTAGCAAAGGAATTCCAACTGGTTTGTTTATTATGAGGTAAATAAACCAGGAAACAAACAATGAAATTGCTAATACACCTAAATGAAGAAAGTAGCAATTTCTTATTATTATGTAACAATGAATGATTAAAAATAAAACATAGAATACCATGTAAGTGCACAAAAGCCAAATGAGAAGACAAAAAGCAAAATGGCAGACAGACGGACCTGCACATCATGAACATGCAACCTTGCGATTTTTCCACATAGAACCTACACTTTGGACACCTTTTCCATTGTTTCTGCTGCGCGAGGTTCCTCAACATGATATCTTCCTTTTCCCTCTCATCCTTATTCAATTTCTGATACTCTGCGCACTCAATCCCCACATGCCAAGGAACTCTGCACTGCGCGCAGAACATCCTCCAACAATTCGGGCACTCTGATTGCCTTATAACCTCTTTCCCCTCATCAATCAACATCGCCGAGCAATCCTTAAAGGGGCAATAAAACTTTTCAGACCCAAGAATCACAGATTCACACAACGCACTTCCCCACCTGTCAAACACCTCCGGCGGGAGTATCGAACGACAATACTCAGGCTCCAGCGACCCTTTGCAATCAGGAACAGGGCAACTAATGCTTGTAATGTTTTCTTGAAGCTTGGAGGCCACGTAATTGACCATGCATTGAGAACAATAAGCATGACTGCAATTTTTGACGCCAAAAGACTCGTGCGCAGCCTTGCTCTCGACACAGATTTCGCAAACAAAAGATGGGTTATCATCCTTTTGGGAATTGGAAGACTCCCCAGCTTCGGTTACAGAAGGACCCGTAAAGAGTTTTCTTCTTTTCCCAAAAGGAGTGTTCGAGGGCTTGAACATAAGAACTCTAAGCTCTTCATCGCCATCGTAACAGTCCAGTGTTTCTTGAGAAAGGTCGATGAAGTTACCTGAAGTGGTGGGAGAGAGAGACGATTTGAGCAGAGAAGCCTTAATTGATTGCAAGCTTCCTCTTTCCTCATCGAACCGCTCAACTGAGATCGGGTTGGACTTGCTCGAACCCTTGAGCGAAATGGGTGTGAAGCAGAACGCATCATCTTCAATGTTCACTATCTCAATGTGAGACAGAGACATTTTGTTCTCAATCTTGGGTTTTTTACTTGTCATTTTCACTCACTGAGATTGTCCGGGAGTTTGCACCCTCTCCCTCACCCCAATTTCAATTTCTTCGTCTTCTTTCTTAATTCATACGCTGCCCAATTCCTAGATTATATTTTGAGAATCCTAAATTCCTAATTATGTTAATTTGAGATTCGGTATTTTGTGTTCGTTTCGTTTTAAACTCCTTGCCCAAAAAGTTGCTATCTTTGTCATCGTCAACAGTTACCCAAATATTATAATGAAAAACAATTAATCAAATATAAAAAAATATATCCACTTCATAAAAATAGTTAAAAATAATTATAGTTGATTGAAAACAAAAATTCTCTCTTTAATCTCTACATAGTTAGATTCAAACATTTCCCTTCTCTTGTAATAAAAAAAATACGAACTGTTATTAAATTTATTTGGACGGAGACTGTTAAGTTTTTATCCAATATTACTTTTTATTTACCAAAAAAACAAAATATTGTTTTGGTCTTCAAATGTAAGAAGGCAAGTTGAGGCATGTTAATATTCGTGATCTTTTTGTGACTTCAGGTCTCTAGTACAAGTTCATGTTTCCACTAATTTCCAATATATCATTATACTAGCTACTTGTTTTAACATTTCATTCGTACCCACAAATATTATTCGATCTCTTTTCAACAAAAATCAAAACCAGTAAAGTATACTAGAAGTATGAAGGTTCTTGGCACTTGTTGCATTTAGGAATGGCAAATAGATCATGAAAAGCATAAATCAATCACTAGTTTATGGCATTTCTCCCCCTTTACCAAAAGGAAGGTTTCAATAAACCATTCAAATAGTGCAATAATATGAACAGAAATATGTAAAATTTCAAACTTACTTGTCTATATTTATCAATAAATGGCTGCAATCCAGATTTGTGTTACATTCATTTGATAAATTACCCCCAAGTACGCTTACAAATTGGACAATAGTGTTTGCCATGACGGTCTAAAATTGTTCGACAATTGATGCAGAAAGCAGTTTTGCACCTGCAATTAATTAACAAACCAATTTAAATGAATAGAAATTGATTCATAGGGCACATATAATTATGGATTCAATTGAATGAACAAAAAAACAAGATGAAACAGTGTTGAAAAATTGTTCAGCACACCTGCATAACATGAAGTTGCACCCCTCAGATCTTTCAACATAGTAGTTGCAGTTTGGACACCTTCGCCAGTTCTTCTTCTCGGCGAGCTTCTTCACCATCTTATCTCCATGATCTTCGCCATTCTTGCTCAGTTTCTGAAACTCAGCACAGTCGAATTCTGTATGCCAAGGAACCTTACACTTGGCGCAAAACTCTCTATCGCAATGAGGGCACACAGAACACTTGATATCCTGCACTCCATCATCAATCAACAAGGCCGAGCAATCCCTGAAGGGACAGTAGAAGCACTTGCCATGATCATTAGAACTTGTAATCGCTTGTTCACACAAGGCTTTGCCCCACCAATCAAACACTTTGTTTGGGAGGATCGGACGGCAGTACTCGGGGTCTAAAACTCCCCTGCAGTCTGGAACAGGGCACATAATGCTCGTAACGTTGTGTTCGAGCTTCGAGACTACGAATTTCACAATGCACTCGTGACAGTAAAAATGGGGGCAACCCTTGATGTTGAATGAGTGTTTCAGATGCACTGGCTCCACACAGAAATCACATCGAAAAGTTGGTGAGGTGGAATCAACATCACCATCACCATCACCATCAGCATCATCTTGGTTTTTCTTCTGTTTCGTATGGACTTTTGTGTGTTTGGAATTGAGGCTGAGGAGCTTACCCACTTCGTTGCCCATTGTGGTCTTACTTTCTCTTTTGTGGTTCTGAATTAAGCCTAAAATTTTCACCCTCTCATGAGACAATGTAAAGTAAGGAGACGAAAGAGAAGGCTCAAGAGTAGATTGTGAGACCTAGAGTTAGAAGATTTTCTCATATGCATAGGTTTCTTGTTCAATACGTCTTCTAAACTTTTTATGTTTTTGGAGAATTTCACGTAATTATCTACACAATCTTTTTGGATATTATCATGATTTGATAATGAGGAGAATTATTTAGAATATTTTATTTGGTCATAATTATCTTATTGACAGATTTGACTTGCTGCTTGGGAAAATCGGATATTTACTTCTTATTCATTTTCTTTATTACTCTAATTCGAGTTTCAATGAAGATTTAATTCTTAGCCATTTTTCTATATAATGTATTATAATTTATAATATAAGTGAATGTTCTTATTATTATACCCTTACAAGTATAATTCGTTGTCCACCCAAATTATAACTCATCTGTAAGTACTTCAATTGACTTTGTGTGATCGGGATACAGAATCATTAATCAATGTCTGCTTTAAGTCCTCATATCATATGGCTATACATATAAAGTTGCAGTGATACATTCTCAAATAAATAATATATATAAATTGCTTGCTTATATACAGGGTGCAGTTCCAAATGAATTCACAGTTGGGGGAAACTTTATTGTCTGACATGAATCTTTGTTGTCCCTTTATACAGGTAGAAGCATAAACCAACACCTATTAACATTTTACTTTACAATTGCAAACCAAAGGTGAGGAACCAAGATCAGAATTCAGAAACCCATCCATTGTTCTGAACAAAAAGCTTAAACAAGTAGTCATCCAGATGCAACCCGATCTAGCACTGTAGGCTCAAGTAGAGGGATTCAAGGGATGCATACAGGGGCTCAGCTGCCCTTGGTCTGTCCACTGTTCCAAGTAGTATATCAGAAGTCGTCAGGTAAGGATCACCATAAAATTGTAGATTGGTATCCATCCTTGTGGCAACAATGTTCCCTTCCAATGATACTCCTACAAATGCACCTGTCAAACATTGCAACATCAGGAGTCAGAGAGAGAGGATTTGTGGAGGCAAAAACTCTAAATAGGTTACGATTCTAATTCGGACCAAAAAACAAGGTAGCGATTCTAATCATTCATAAACTAAAATATCTTCGACTCTAGATAGGGCATCATACCTTTGCTACAACTGTATGTATAGCACATTCCAGAACCTCTGTCTCCAGCACGCAGATCAGCTTCCAGCACTCTACCAACAGGACCTGCTGCAGCACTACACCCAGCACCAAGAGAAAAATGCATGCGACTACAAAATGTTTTCACAGCTTTTAAATCATGAAGTACAATTATGTAGTCCATAAGTTCACCCCCAATCTGGAAAAAAAACAATGAGGATGTAAATATTACCACCTTGGATAGAACTAAAGAAGTAGAAAATTCAGATCAATATTAAGAAATTCCCAACTTACTGAAGAGAAAGAGACTAAATAAATCAATTTTATGATTTCAGTAAAAAGGAAACAGATTACACACAAATGCATATGGATTCTTACTATTCTGTAATTCCTTTCATTAAACTGAAGCATGTCCAAATAGTTATAGTAAGGCTAATAAAAGATATATAGCATTAGAACAACGAACAGATTGCATATTTACCTGTGCACCCCATCCTAAGCCAACAGAAAATATGGCTGATGGGGCAGACCATGATCCATCTGACCTTCGAGCAATTACCAAACCAGTACCAAGTTTGTAAGAAATAAGCGCACCTACTTTAGCAACCGTTAAGATTGCCAGGCCTTTGGCTCCTCTGAGAACAGCTAAGGGTATGGACCTCTCAGGATTCGACCTAGCAACCTGTCCATTCCCAACAAACATTACATAAGATGTCAGAAAATAGAATATGGTTAATTTCAATATAGAAGCAGACTATTAGTAACCAGTCATACAGTGACTTTCCAACTTTTTTAATGCCATTTTCTGCTGTTTCCATGTACAAAAAATTAAAGAACTATTCAATCAGTGTTTAAGATGCAATCTATGAGACCATAAAGCAGGAAACTATTAAACTTGTAAGGGAGTCCCAGAGGGAAGACAAGTAAATTATGTAAACTTAGATGAATTCAAAATTGACCTGGGAGTAACTTCTCAATGTGATGGATGCTTTGTATATCTCTTGGTCCATGGAAAAACCAACAGGAAGATTTAACCATCCTCTTGTGCATGTCCAATCCATGACATCATGCTTTGCTGCTTGAACAGCATTGCTAATGCTGTTAATAAGAATACCCTGTAGAGGATCTAGCCTATCATAACAGGAATCACAGACCCTCTGCGGATTCCTTTCCCTGAACTTGACAGGCAACAAGCACCTACCTTTACTACATATTCTGCAGAAAATGCCCCCACAGAACCGACAATGATGTCTCCCCCGGGTAAAGGCGGTGAAAGGAGAAGTGCACTGCATGCACACTGTGGTTGAACTATCAGGAAGCCACTCAGGGGGTTCAGCCTCCAAAACGTCTTTGTATGCATTATAATTAAACACAGTGGGCTCAAGCAGGGGTGGGGCACTGGGTATGTAGACCGAGGAGTGCAAGTAAGTATCGCCATTCTTGCCTGAGCCAAGGAATGAAACATTTGAACTGGGGAGCTGCTGGTCTGGTGGAAGATCAGGAGCTTTGTTCCGGCCAGTCAGAATGGCAAATACCCCACTCAGCACATTCTTCAGGTTTATCTCCGGAGGCATATCAGTCTGAAGAGAATCACAAGGCTCCTCACCGGAATCATATCCACTGCCATCAATAAAATCTTCGGATTCAAGGGGAAACTGATATGAATAGTCTTTCTCGGACTTGGAAGCTAATGGGTAAGTAACACCGCCTCCGCCTTCCGCCACGGGCCATTTAGGATCGATGTAGTCATCATCGTAATCATCGAAATGGATTTTGCTATTGGGTTTGTCTATCTTAGGAAGGGATGAATACGAAACTCTCCCCTCGAAGCTCGCCATCCAATATTGCAAGGCACTACACAAGTTTCAAGTCTGGGTTGGCATTCAAAACCTGCAAATGTTACAAAATTCAAACCCAAAGAAAACCCAGGAAAATTAGTAACTTTGAAGTGAATATTCGGAAGCAAATTATCGAAAACCAACAAGAAACAAGTATGCAGCTGAACAATGAAAGAAATTCGCAATTAATGACTTTTTCTTAAAACAAAGAAAAAATAAAAATAATCAAATAAACATCTGATTGCTTCCTATTTGTTCTAGCCTCTAGGTTATTTAAAAGAGGGAAAAACATATAATTAAGAGAAGAGAGCAATGGTACACATACCTCTTTATCAAATCGAGCTGTTAATTGAATAAAATTGAGGAATGAATTGTTTCGCTTTGAACTTTTCTCTCTGTGTCTGTCTTTATTTAGGGTTTTACGATCACCTAAAACAAGGTGCAAGTGCAAGAGAAGAAGAAGACGATACACGACAGCGGAGTCCTTGAGATATACGGAAGGCTTCCGCCCGTGTGGATCATTTAAGTTATTAACATGCCGTCCTGTACACGTTTTTCTTCCCCTTTTTGCCCTTTTGGGTTTTCTAAAAACGATATGTCATTCCTCAGTGACCTTACAAAAGTAAGGTGGACGACATCTCACTCTATCTCCTCCATCCAGCCTACGATCACGTGGTGAATGGGTTATTAGTTACTTAAGACTTTGAGTTCAAGTTTCAGTTGGTAACCACGATCAAAGAATTTTAAATTGTTAATAAGCCTTTTGTTTATGCACCCATTATTACGCATAATCTTTCTATTCCTTTCTTCTTTTTTCAGACCGAAAAAACAAAAAAGACTCGAACCTTTATAACAAGGGTAACTCGGTGATAAATGCAAATACCGCTATACCACTTTATATTTCATATTATTTATAATCTTTTCATTCTTTTCTATAAAACAATCAAACAAAGAAAAGGAAATGGTTTTTCATATTTTTCATTCACTTTCCTCCATTCAAACAGACTTTAGGCTACATCAAAACTTTCCCAATTAATATTACAATTTGTTAACCTAACTTCTTAGCTTCAAACTCGAAGTTTCTTTCCAGGCTGTAAATCATCATCATAACTGCCACCCTCACCATCCATCTCCTTCTCCATCTTCTTTCTGGCAAGTATCTTGTTGATCTTGTGCAGCTCATTAGTGATCTTCTGGTCCTTGTTTTGCTTTCGTGTCTTTCGGCCATCTTGCATCTTCACGCCAAACTGGAATGCAGCCTTTGGCATAGCTTCCTTCTGCTCGTTGTATGTTGCCCATTCTTCTTCTGTCTCGAAGTCCCACCGGTGAAGACGACCCTTAGCCTGTTCAGAAATAATGACAACGACAAAATCACCAATTGTAACAAATCTTGTGAAGATTCAGTAGTGCAGAGACAACTGCTGAGCAACAATATGAATCATCCGCGTCAAGCACAACTGACTACAACTATAATGTTGCACCTCTAATTGTTTAGTGCTCATTTAGGAGGATAGAAGCACACAAAGAATCGCTACTAACAAATGTTCTCCAATATGTTGAATGCCATACAAAACTAAGCTACAGATAGACTAAAAAGAATCAAGCCTACATTTTTCTAATATACGCAGTATTAAAAATAAAAAAATATTATGGGTTTTTAAGATACTTACTCGTCCACCCATATCCATTTTTGACAAGTCATCTTCATCGTCACTCTCAACAACCTCACGATTATACTCTTGATAGCCAGGGTAACATTCAGAATAACTCTCCGAGATAAAGTTGGGATCCTTTTCTCGAGCATCTTTCTCCCTCAGTTGTTGAAGCCTTTGATCATCCCGCTTAAACACTGACCCTAAACCCCGATCCTTCTCCTCTTGAGTCATAAAGCGTGGATCCTGTATGTTCAAACCTGCTTGCACATCATAAGACTGCATATTTGGCTGGAGGTATTGTTCAGGATAAGCCATCTGCTCAGTATATTGGTACTCCTGCCACTCTGCTGGGTAGGCACCAGCCATTGTTTGTGTTTGTGTCGCATCGTATCCATTCTAAATCCATTCAATCAATAAAGCATAAGTCATCCAAGGCAAAATGCAAGTCAAGATTCTGTTTAGAATACTAATCAACAAATACAAGGATCAACATACCGGTTCCTGCCATTCCTGAGGCAGCCCATAGGGTTGGACAGGACCATAAGCAGGTTCATCAAAATAAGAAACTTTCTCCTTGTTCCGGGGAGACTCTTCCATGTCCTCAGACAAAGGGCTTTGGCTTAAATCTTTACCAGGAATAGAATAGTCAACCCCCTCCCCTACAAAAATGTCATCCTCATCTGCTCTAGCAATACTTGGGCCTTTTGGTTCTGTATAAGTTTTCCTGGGTGGAGGTGGAGGCGGTGGCAAAATCTCTCTTTTAGTTTCATTCTTTGAAATCCCAACATCAGGCTTCAAGGGCTTATCTTCTTCATCATATTCATTGCCAACAACTGAAATCCTTCCTGTATTTCAGTTAAATGGGGCCAAGACAAGAACTTGATTAAATGACTAAATAAATAAGCAACCACAAATGGCAGATGGGATGAAGGATGGACACGGTTGATGTGAATTCTCAAATGGATTATGTAATCTGATTTCTTCCCCCACATCACAGCATATTCTCTAATGCCAGCACCCCAGATAATATCAAGTAAATTATACCAAGCACACAACGAAAAATACAGATACAAATTTAGTTTAGTTTAGTTTATTTCTAGAAAATCTGAGTTGAATAAGAAATGACCATCTAGACTAGTTGTTAACTGATTCTGTCGAGCACATTGCCACAATAACCATTTAGGCATGACACCGATATGATGTTTTTCCTCATAGATAATGTTTTCAAATGCATGCTTTATATATTTTGTAGCTTCCACTAATTATGCCAGTCTATTACAGACGAATGAATCAAGAACCTAAGTCGCATAAACTGATGATTTCCACTTACTTTTGGGGAAAAGCAGCATAGGGAAATTACCTTTTGCATCTTTCTCCTTCTTTTTCTTCTTGAGAACCTTCCCAGAAGATCCAAGACGAAGATATGACATGATTTTAGCAATTCGATCAAGTACAGAACCATCAACACTCACAGTGACCATTTCCTGCACAATAAGTAGAAGCCAAAATCAGATACAGTCCAACACTAAAAGGAAGATCGCAACAAGGGATCATGAAAATTTTAACCTCTGGCTGTGGACAGTCGGCTTTACTCCTATGCAAGGTCGTTGGAATGTCATGAGAATATCCGCCGTCCTGATATGCAAAATAAAATAACATGGGGTAAATTGATAAAAAAGGGAGTCATCATATTGATGGTATCCTACAATAGAAAGCTCAGTACTCTCAGCTTTAAGCCTTTAAGTGCCTACATGCCTACAAAACACTCCTACTCAAAGTTTGAACTTCCATTCATGCTTTAGGTGGCAAATAAACACAATATGATCCCAAACAGGCCACCAAGGTTTATAATGGTTTAAAGAAGCTTAAAATGTGCAACAGACTAAACACAAAATAATCCCAAACACAGCAGACTGCTCTGCTATAAATTACACAAGCTTAAAATAAAACAAGCAATAAAGACTCTCACCGTGTTAAAAATAAATGACATTCTACCAGGAAGAAACATCTCATTGGTTTTAATAACCGTTTGGGGCTTGACTATCCATTGATATACTGACTGAAACACAGAAAGAAGACATCAATGAAAACAGATTATGATTAAGAACAAAAGTGCCTCATTATATCACCAAAGTAACACACCTTTGCAGTTGCAGTGCGAAATGACAATTTTTGGTCTTCCTGAGATGCTCTGTCAGAGAATAGGAAGCACGTGTTAGTACACATGATATGACACAGCCAAAGAAGTTATTGACTTTTGACCATTACATTGATAGATCAATAACTCATAATAACACTTAAATGGCCAATATCAACACAATTTAATCTTTCTATATCGTGTTTGCCAAAATTTATTAGTGAAATTGCAAAGATAAATGAGATTTTAAGACATAGCCATGATATTTATGATAAGTAACCCATATACAATTACCTCAATTTTGCATCAGCCTCATCTCCAGCATCCGGCTTTTTTACAATCTCACTTCTCACTTTGTTAAGTAAAGCATAATCCAAACCTTTGACCAAGTGCGTGTGTTCCACATCACCTGAACAAAATTAATCCAGTTCAGCATAAAGTAAGAGCAACGGCTAATCATCAAAAATATTGATCGTGAGTCATCATAAACTCTAACAAATAGCAACAAATGCAAGGTCATTTCTATCAAAATTAGGTTAATATACAAGGTACATAAAACTGCGAAACATGTTAAATTGAGTAAAAAATCAACATTACCCAGGAAAAAGAAAAACCAATTATCATATATGGGACAATGAGACCCTGAAATTAAGACAATGCGAACAATTTTCTATTATTATGAGTAACACACACCTCCAAGATACTTGCTCTTCTCGATGGACAACTTTTGTGCATCAGCTGCCCTGCAAACACCATTGCAAATACAATTAAGCTAATAAAATGGCAAAGCCATTGACAAGTTGAACATGAAAGTAAGGCTAATAACCGGAGATCAACATTCCCGGGAGGTGCAACGGCATGAAAAGAACCCAATTCAGTTGGCTCATAATCAGGATTTTGATCTTCTCTCCGCTCCTTAGCTCTGTCTCTGTATTTTGGTAATTCTGGTTGTTCTGCTGCTTTCTCCTCTCTGCATGCAGTACCCACATAAACATAACATCAAACACATAATTTGCATTCTGAACAAATTAAAGCTAATTTCATCCGAAACTTTGAAAAACAGCTTCATTACACAAAACCAGGACAAATTGAAAAAGATTGAAAACAAAATTAACTTCGGAACAAATTAATATGATTGAATATGATGGTGATGCCTCGCATCGACTATGTTACGTGTTAAACATTGAATAGGGAACCTAAGGTGTGTTGTATAGTAGAGAAAACACAATGGACTTTTTACTCACTTGCGGCGAACAACTTTCTCCTTGTAATGCTTCTTTGACGAAGTCATTGATACAATTGGGATTTTGAATTGAAAGCAAGGAGCTTTTCAAATTGGTAATTTAGGGTTTGCAGAATGTGGCCAACTCGCCAAAACGAGGTCGCTGTGGAACCAGGAACAAGATGAAGGAGGATTTCGTTCGTCAACTAAATTACGGATATACCCTCTTGTTTATTAGCATCCTTGAACGCACCGTCTTGATTTCCTTCCTTCTAATTTTTTAACATTTTGAGCTTTTTCTTTCTAAATTTCATGTTTTTTTTTTTTGGCCTCTATTCTAAATTTCATGTTTTAATATAGACAAATACTTAACATTCTCCTTATTGTTTATTATATTTATTCGTAGTTTTATTCTCGAAATATTTATTGTTTGTATTATTACTTAAAGATTATTATTGTAAAAAATTAACTAAATAAAAAATTATTTAATTATATAATTGTTATTAAATAAATTTACAGAAATTTGATACTAATTAGACTCATTGTTTATTTATTCCATAATAATTTTATGATAAAATAATATTCAATTTTGTTGATTTTTTATAAAAACAATATTTTAAAAATATCTAAAAAATGAATAATTTTAAAATTATAAAAATACGTCATTATAGAATAGATAATAATTAAAAGTCAAAGAAATCAGTAGCCCTTCACAAAATGAATTGTTTTTGGTTTGCATGGAATATAATCCACAATACAAAAACTGTGTTCATATGCTTAATATATTGAATGTGGTAGAGAAATTTTCTTATGTATAAATCTAAGCCATTAACCAAGGGTTAAAACAAACAAGTGCCCAAACGATCAGACTCAAAAAAGTTTACGCTGCCAATTAATCAATGTCCATTATGTCCTCCGCCAATCCGTTGGCATCACTGCAAATGGTCTCCTCTTCTTTTCATTAATTTAGTTGGACAAGAATTAATAGCACTCACAGTCACTCCTGGTGAAAAAAGGTAACCTTTAGCTGAAAATTAGCTCGTATATATCTAGACATTATCATGTGACTAGCTATATATGGTTGGCTTTTCATTCATGTTTCTCTGTCAAGCTGTCTTTCATAGATCTGCATTAATTGATTTAGTATAGATAAATTAAACTCAACAACCCACATTTTAGTGCAAATTGATTTTATAACTTCTTTTTTTCAAACCAACTATTACGATTCTTTGGCTAATTTTCGGATTAAATTACTCTTACATTTAATTTGTTTTTCATATTCATCATGTTCATGATTTTTTCTTCATATTAAATACAAAAATAAGGTCGGGATCAATTTCAACTAACTTGCGGACCATAATGTTAATAATAAAGTAAGTATTAATGGCTACCTACTTAAAACATAGAAATAGTACTCTCTAGGCTCCATCAATATTTTTGCCCCACGCTAATACTAATGGACATATCCTTCAGTGATAATTACAAGGTAACTAATTAATTATAATGGTTATTAAAAATGATTAAAGGTTTATAATACATGTACCTATAGTGGATGAAGGCATTAACAATTGACTTTTTTCTCAGATGGCAAGCCTGCAGATGTCTCTCTTGAATGACTTGATCATCTCAACTCTGCTTTTGTCAATTAGCTATGGAGCTTTTGCTACTGATCAACATTCTTCATTGGACTACAGGGGTAGTAGTACTGGTACTACTGCTGCCTTGTTCATTTTTGGTGACTCCACTGTAGATCCTGGCAACAACAACTACATCACCACCATTCCTGAGAACCAAGCAAATTACAAGCCCTATGGCCAGAATGGCTTCTTTGAACATCCCACAGGACGCTTCTCCAACGGTCGTGTCATTGTAGATTATATAGGTAACTAAGTTAAGTTAAGTAGATATGAATATTGAAAATGATTCCATCAATTCTTCAGCTTCCATGATTACAAGTACTAGAATTGAGTTTTTGTATGTTCTGTTCATATATAACTTTGCATATATGCTAATTAATTAGCTTCATTACTGCATGATCATAATATTGTATGCAGCTGAATATGCAAAGCTGCCAATAATCCCTCCATTTTTACAACCCTCTGCTGCTGACTATACAAATGGTGTCAACTTTGCATCTGGTGGGGCTGGTGTTCTCTCTGAAACCAATCAAGGATTGGTAAGGAAACTCTTTATGGATCTGAATTATGATCTTCTTTTTTTGTGTGAGTAGATATTGTGCATGCATATATATGTTGAAAAATTAATTTTCTCTTGCACGACATTCTATCATATTATGCTGCCAATCTGTCAATCCGAATTCCGAACCATTGATGAGATGAATGGTTTTGTGGCCCATATAACAATGCCAAGTATCTGGTACAACGACTACTCTATAATCTCATGTTGAAGAAATCAAATCGGATTTATATCTGCCATATGGGACTGCATGTCATGATCCATATATATATAATATGTACTGAAATGTTTTGAATTTTAGGTGATTGATCTTCAGACACAATTGAAAAACTTTGAAGAGGTGCAGAATTCATTGACACAAAAACTAGGAGACCTGAAAGCGAAGGAAGTGATAGCAGAAGCAGTTTATTTCATTAGTATTGGAAGCAACGATTATATGGGTGGTTATTTAGGCAATCCAAAGATGCAGGAACACTATAACCCTGAACAATATGTGAAGATAGTCCTTGGAAACTTGACTCAGGCAATCCAAGTAAGCCTTAATTATTTACTGGTTGTCATTGTAGAGTACTAGAGGTCTCTCCTCCAAAACAGGCCAATTGATTTGAATTTTGGGTTGTCTTTTTATGCAGGTGTTGTATGAGAAAGGTGGTAGAAAATTTGCTTTCTTAAGCTTGTCTCCGCTTGGTTGCTTGCCCGCCTTTAGAGCTCTGAATGCCAAAGCCAGCGAAGGGGGTTGCTTCGAAGCAGCTTCTGCCCTTGCACTAGCACATAGCAATGGCTTAAAAGCTGTGCTCACAGGTCTTCAACATATGCTCAAAGAGTTCAAGTACTGCAACTCTGATTTTTATGATTGGCTCCATGACAGAATAAGTAATCCCTCCAAATATGGTATGTTTCATGTGAGCTATTTTTCAATTTTTTTCCCAAAATTTACAGTAATACAATAATTCATTGAATTTAGTGCACCGGGAAGGTACATAAGCAAGACTTAAGTCTTTAGAAATCTTTCGGAGGAGGACTTGAGTTTCGTAAATGACTACCACTTAATATTTTACTGTGTTGTAGGCTTCAAGGATGGAGTGAATGCTTGTTGTGGAAGTGGACCATATGGGGGCATCTTCACCTGTGGTGGCACAAAGCAAGTTAAAGATTACCAGTTATGTGAGAATGCTGAAGATTATGTATGGTGGGATTCTTTTCATCCAACAGAGAGGGTTCATGAGCAATTTGCAAAGGCACTCTGGAATGGAGCCCCTTCCTCTGTAGGACCATACAACCTACAAGACCTATTCTTTGATAAACAGAAGCTCACCATTGGTTACATGATTGATAACCCAGAAGCAGAGCAGTTTCACTTCTAAGATATATAGCAGGACCAGGTAGGAGGTAAGCTACCCTGCAATTGCGTGAAGCTTCCATAAGGGCTAGAAGTTTGGTAAATATATGCATAGCCTAGCCAAGCCAAAGATGCTCTGACCCAAAAACAAAAAAAGCCAAGCCAAAGATACACATTGTACACATGCCATTTGCCCCAATTTACTTCATAGTGGACACTGGACAGGCTTTTGTATTTTAGTTTAGAGCTTTAGATATATAGGCACTACTTTCCTATTGTTCTGTCCAATTAATCAAACACTGTTTCAACTTTCAACTGTTTTTTTCATATGAATCCTTGAATGTGTTATGATCAATTTCTATTTATTTTGGGTTGGTTTGCAGGTGCAGAACTGCTTTCTGATACACACGTGGAAATACTTTAAGCAAGGATCATGGCCACTATTTTCCCAGCTGTAGGAGTTGACATTTTCCATAGTTAATGTTGGTTATAAAATGGTTAGGCATATGTTAGATTCATCAGAATTCTGATCAACTTCAACTCGTGTACCATCTTTTTTTATGATCGCTATGATTTTACATATAATTTCTGATACCTCCATGCACAATTGAACTTCTCAAAGTTATTAAGAGAGGGTGTATGAATGTGAATTGAACCACATTCTCTTTTGCATAACTAATTAATAATAATTTCACACGTGCCTAAGAAGGAACTAGTATTCCCAAATAAAATAATGAACCCGTTTTGCACTTTCATATATTATAAGTGGTAGGTAGTTTATAGAAGAAAAGTATATGGTGACATGGTGTATATGCACATGGTATATACTTGAGCTTGCCGCAGTCCATATGGTATATACTTGGTGCCTACACGTCCTGGCAGATTGATTGAGCTGTTAGCTAATCATTAGACCAAAAAACACATTATGCATATAAGAATTCAGTAAACAATGTATATTAAACTGACCGGACTTTTCTTTGGTTCGCAAAGTAAAAATTTGAACGTGAAAAAATAATTTTATTCCGATGTTTGATTAGTACAAACGTATAAAAAATAATTCTTGATATAATTTTTTGACCTCTTAGAATTATCGGATTCATCTTTTATTATTAATTCTTCGAAATAATATAAAACAAGCTAACATCCTTAACACACCCTGAAAAGGCATCAAGGCATCAATAATTGAACTAACCTTAGCTGAAGCCAGTTTAGACTTGGGAGTTGGGTCACCATGGATGTATGAAACACGTTTTTTTTTTTTTTCCTCTTTTTCGTCGTTTGAATTGACTTGTATAGTTGTATCTGTATGCATTTGTATTTTCTTTTGAAAAAGACCTGATCGATGTTTGGCCATGTAAACTCAGAGACTTAGTGAAAGAAGACATGGCAATGTGAAGTGTGAACGATGATCAATTATTATCAGAGTGACAGGTGTTTAATTAAAGTGACAGCCAATCGTGGGTGGTGGACGAAATCTGGGTGGTTTGGGTTGATGACTGCACTGCACATTACTCATCAGCAAATGCATTTTGTATATTCATATCTAAATGAATAATTAAATTATAATTTCACAATCTGGTTTTTGGTACGGCCATTGGAAATGTACATCAAAAAAGCTAGTGGACTTTTTCGAGTCAAATGGGTGAACCACTCGAGCAAGACAAAAGTGGGTCGGTTAGCCCACTTATATAATTATATTAAGGAATAATATTAAGTAGTCTTGGATTAATCCCTCTTATGCATTAAGATTATGGAGGGAAGTATAATTTTACCATGTTGAGGCTTCTAGATTTAGTTGTTAAGAGTATTTATTTCTATATTCGACGTCCTGTTAGTTAATCTATCCGCTATCCCAACATTGTTGAATAAAATATAAAAAAAAGTATGATATTTTTTCTTTGTTTTATCTGAAGTAAAATAGGATTCTAACATTTTTATTTGTTATAATCATAATTTTAAAAACTTAGATTGTTCAATGGTTAAATGTTGAAAAACAATCAATTATTGGTGGAATAATGTAAATTGATTCCAAAGTATAGGGCAGATTTATCCCTAGAATACATAAGGTAAATTTGAATATTAGATTTTAAATATAGAAGTTCTCGTTAGTATAAATGGCATAAATGAGATTTTAACAATGCCTACATATTTCAATTATAAGAATGTTATCCACCTTCTTTACTTCATATTCTTCATTGACACCTTCTTTACTTCATATTCTTCATTGACATTCTTTTTTACTATTTTAATTATGTAGTATAAATTCATGATCAGAATCATTCATTTTTTATATTTAACTATAAACATCATCTATGTAAAAAAGCAACAAAATCTGATTTTATTTGATTATGTAACTGTGATCAAATAAGTATACGGTTTTGGTAAAAATTTGATTTATTATTAGTTTATTTTTAACAATTACATGATTAAATGATTTTCGATTTAGTTAATTTTGTACATAGATTATCTTCAAATAATTATCTAAAAGATGAATAATTATGATCATGAAAATACATTATATAATGAAAATAATAAAGAAGAAGGTCAATCTAAAAGATTTATAGCATTCCTCTTTGAATTTATAGTGAAAGTAGGAAAATAGATAAATTAATTCAAATCTAAAATACTACATTAATTGTATAGAGTCATTTCAAGTCTATTAAAATTCAAATGTATATCTTTGAAAAATAATCCTCCTATAATTGCCTTTGATTCCAAAGTAAGCGATATCTAACATTGATTGGGATGGTCTAATTACGACATGAAGCTTTTACAAAAATCCAAAGCTTCCATCTTCAAGAATTAATAATCCCAAAAGGTGAGTTTTTAAATGAATAGATTTAAAAGGGAAAAATTTAACCTAAATGATGACATTGTTGAGTATTAGCAATGAGCCAATAAGCATTTTAAGTAAGAGATATTAGGGTCAAATGGATTAAATAGCTTTAATAATCGGTATTTATGTCGGTTAATAAATATTAAATAGTAATCAAAGTCAGCTGAAGAAAATTAGGGTGAAAATGAAAAATAATAGTACTAAAAATTCTAAGTTGATGAATCAAATTTGAACTTCTGATGAGACACTATTTAATTGATTTATATATTGAAACATCAGCACATAATTAGTGATTCAAATGTAAAATTGTTAGCACTATTACTTGTTATACATACACATTATTAAAATCAAAATTTAGTACACAAATTTGATATTTATACTATTATTTAAAGTAAAACAATTAATTAGCAAGTAATAATTATATAAAATTGATGAAAATATTAAATAATGTGTGGACTGTGGACCGACTGAGCGGTTAGTGGTCACCAAGGTCCCAAGTCGTGGTTTCTTTTGGCCTGAGCTTCTTTTGCTTCCCTTTGTTCTCATATATGTACCTTACAAACAACAACAACAGAAAAAATCAAAAGAGCAAACCATACAAAAAAACAATATTAACATCATCAATAATTAGGTCTCTGTTCCTTTTCTAATTTCTCGATACAGCTTGCTCTGGTTTTTTTTTTTTTTTTCCAACCCCCACTTCTTCTCGAACCTCCCAAAACTCTCTCTTTCTATTTTTCTTTTTTCTTTTTTTTTTTAATTTTTATTTATCAGATTTTTTGCGCCCCCCAAATTTTCTGCTTGATATTCTCCTCGTAGCTTCCATTATTCCATATAAGGCTTCCATTTTCAAACCGCCAACTCTCTCTCTCTCTCTCCCTCCCTCTCTCTGCGTTTCTCTGTGTAATTGTATATATATACCCTGTGTACGTATATATTCCAATTATATATATTTATTGGCAATTATTATATTATTCGGTCTCTGAAAATTTATTCAGGCTCCTTTATTCGATTTGTTCGATTCAATATCAGAATTTTGAAGAAGAAAAGCTCTCTCTTACTTTACGAAATCGTTGCCCAGATTTCAATTCGCTGTGCGCAGCAAAGCTTTTGGAGGTCTTTGTTTTTGCGAATGGAAACAGGAGGAGTTGGAATTGGCGAGGTCAAAGTCTGCTGCTGAGGGTTTCTGATTTTCCTTCTTCATTTTTTTCCCGGGAAAATTTTGATTGTAAATGTTGTATTTGAAGCAGCCGAACGCTGAATTATACACACGGGGTTCATTAGACGAATGATTCCGAACAGTTTCTCAGTATAAGAGGAATTTGGGTATCCGGTTTTGATTTGTTTGTGCATGCCATTCTGATAGAAACCCTGAGCCTGAGGCTCGGGGATCTAAATTCCGTACTAAAACGATGTCGTCCCCAGAGAATGAGTCCTCGTCTCACTTCAGAATCGAATCTCCTCCTCGTCCTCCTCAACATTTCGATATGCAGAAATTCAGGCTCTACGAGACTCGATCGGTAATTTCATTCAGCTCGGGTTGTTTCTTATAATAAAGATCTATTTCTATTTATTCTCATTTGTTATGTTGCATAAATTTTCTTCATTGTTAGGTGGGATGATATCGTTTTCTTTTTTTAATGGTAGCATCTAAATCAACAATGCGTTTGTTTATGCGTTTTCTTCAATATTATTTTCCATTTTCCTTTTGAGGTTTTTGATTAAACCTCCAATTTTATAATTTAGAAATTTATGAAAGTTTAAGTTATCATTGAATTTTATCAGTTTCACTGGTTTATTGTGCTTTGTGGAAGGTGGGTTTTATGCGTACCAACTTGTACATTTTCTTTTTCCTGCCACAGAACTATTACATGATCGGAAGGGACAAGAGTAGAACCTATTGGAGAGTACTAAAAATTGACCGATTGGATCCTTGCGAGCTTAACATTCGTGAAGATTCTACCACGTATACTGAAATTGAATGTTCTGACCTCTTGAGGCGGATACATGAAGGGAATAAGGCCACCGGTGGATTGAAGTTTGTGACTACTTGTTATGGCATTGTTGGTATGCGGATTTTGACTAAAAATTCTTGTGAACTTCATGCAAAATCAAACTTATTCCACTACTCATTGTGGCTTGCTGTTTCCAGGATTCATTAAATTTCTGGGGCCATATTACATGTTGCTTATCACTAAAAGAAGACAGATAGGCGTCATGTGTGGGCACCCCGTCTATGCTGTCTCCAAGAGTGAAATGATTGCTCTTCCAAAGTCTCCTGTTCAGTCCAGTATTGCTAATTCTAAAGATGAAAACAGGTCTTTAGTCTATTCTGCTTGTATATGTATTTAGTACATGTTACAGCTTGAGATCTTCTGATTGCTATTTTTTTGTCCAAATGTTTTTACTCTAAAATTTTGTCTCGTTTTATCTGTTAATACTTTCTCTGTTTCATTGATGGCTTTAGATACAAGAAGCTCTTATGCACAGTGGACCTTACAAAGGACTTCTTTTTCAGCTACTCATACCATGTTATGCGTAGTCTTCAAAAGAACATGTGTGATAAGGAGACTGGACATGTCCTTTATGAAACCATGTTTGTCTGGAATGAGTTTTTAACTCGGGGAATACGGAATCACCTCCAAAATACTCTGTGGACAGTTGCATTGGTTTACGGCTTCTTTAGACAGGTGAGGTTTGAATGCTGTTTAGATGATCTGGAAAGAAATAATTAATTTAATGCTATATCCGGGTAAGTTACCAAGTATTTTTCAGTACAAGTTTTGCATATACCCGTGAAGGTGCTTTTCTCATGCAAATTTTTTTTTTAATTGCATATTGATACAAATGTGCTGGCATCATACGTGTATGCTTGAATCTTTGTATATGGAGTGAGTGTAACTCTGTAGAAGATTTCACTTGGACTTGTATGTCAAATGAATGCGGTTTTTGGTTTTACCAAAAGTTTTAATATCTTTAATTCTTTCAGTACAAGTTCATTAATGGTGCTGATAGCATGAAATTTTTTAAATTAACTGAGACCCTTCCCCAAGAAGAAAACAAATTTTAGTGTTTTTTTATTGCATATTGATACAAATGTGCTGGCATCTTATCTATATGCTTGGACTTTTGTATATGGAGTGAATTTGCTTTTGTGTTTTACTACATTCTTAAGATCCTTACCAGCTTTTCGGTTTCCAAAAATTGTCATCCCAACTTGCATGTATGCCTGTATGGCTTTCGTCCTTGTTTTAAGCTTCATTTTCGGATTTTGGACTGATGGCTCAATGCCATTTGAATGCAGGCCAATTTCTCTATGTCTGGACGGGACTACAAACTGACACTCATTGCAAGACGCTCACGTCATTATGCGGGCACCAGGTGAGGGTGCATTCATATTTTGATTCTTTATTCAATTCCATGCTTTTTGATTTGAACGGACGCATAGGTTAAGAACATTGTATTGGCTTATTGGTGACCTGTTTTATAAACCAGTGATTACTAAAATACTAAGGAAGTTTGGATAATTTTATAAGATGTGATCAGGCACTAATGTGATAATCTAAAGTGGTGGGATGACTTTTACCGTTATTGTCAAAGTTGTGATTTGAAATTGTTTTCTTGGTTCCCTTGCTTTGTAACTTGTAATTGCTTGAAGCTGTTAAACATGGTCAAGATTATTATTATGTATTATTTCATCATTAAGTATTGCTGCTCACTTATATGTGATGTTTACATATGTATTAGCTTACATACACGCATGCTTATCCAGTATGCTGATTTTTTATGTTTCACTTGTCTTTTATTTTTATAGGTATCTGAAACGTGGTGTTAATGAGAAGGGTAGAGTAGCTAATGATGTTGAGACAGAACAGATTGTCTTTGAGGATGTTCCTGAGGGGTTTCCCGTGCAAATAAGTTCTGTTGTACAGAACCGTGGCTCAATCCCTCTTTTTTGGTCGCAAGAAACTTCGCGTTTAAATATTAAACCAGATATAATATGTATGTCCTTGCATAACTGCACAAGCTTATGCGCTCAAGGTTCTGCTGTGAATTCCTGTAACTAACTTTTGTCTCCTTTCAGTGTCAAAGAAGGACCAAAACTATGAAGCCACTAGGCTGCATTTTGAAAATCTTGTGAAGAGATATGGAAACCCCATAATTATTTTGAATCTAATCAAGGTAAAGTTCTTTAGCAACAGGTTTCTGTTGCTGTTCATCTGTTAATATTCTGTCCTTCTTTTCTTTTCTGTCTCTCATTTTGTACTTATTTCATTTCTTATAATACACTGGTCGTATTATTTCAAAAAAAGAAAGAAAAAAAGGAGGATGATAGTGTGGTCTTAAAGTCAGTACATATATCAATCTAATTTTGATAGATTACTTTTTGGCCTTCTCTTGATTCATATATTTGTTTATCTATTTTGGCAATTAATAGACACAGGAGAAGAAGCCTCGAGAGTCCATTCTACGTGCAGAGTTTGCTAATGCAATTGATTTTATTAATAAAGACCTATCTGAGGAGAACCGTCTTAGATTCCTTCACTGGGATCTGCACAAACATTCTCGGAGGTATATCTTATGATCAATTCTCAACAAAATATGGTCCTCTGAAATTTTATCTTCCCTAATACCCTTGTTTTATCCTTCTCTCCCAGCAAAGCTACAAATGCTTTACTACTCTTGGGCAAGGTGGCTACATATGCCTTGACTCTAACTGGGTTCTTCTATTGTCAAGTTACACCAGCGCATACCCCTGAGGGTTACATTAAGTGGTCTGCCTCTGGGTAAGTACTCACTCCTTTAATGGTATTTCAGGTTCTAATAATCTTTCTGCATGCTTAATACTTGGATAAGTGCACCAGCCAATCATGTTCGAATATCTGTTCTTTACTGTTGAGAACAGTTGTTCCAACAAGTCATAATGTGCTTTTTGTTTCAGGCTGTTATCTTGTTCTGTTGCTCTTGTTTGTTAATTATGTCCACTGTGTGTCTGCTTCTTGTAGTCATTGAAAAATTGCAAAGCTTCCTTTTTCCCCACTTTTTGTTATTGGTCTTTGCCCCTAAATCCTAAGCAATCCACTCCATTCACTTGCTGAATACACACACAAATAATGTTAAGTGTCATCGTACTATTTTTATATTCCTTGGCCTTCTGAAATACATGAATATTGAAAGTTATGCGTACATCTGGATCTGTTTTATTAGATAGTTTTATCCTTTTGTTCCCTGTTTATCGAATGAAGCAGACCTAGAAACAACATAATAGTTATGATCAATTGCTGAGTATTTAAGCATCAAGTTGCATTTTTTTTTGTTTATAGTGAAAAACTTCTACTATAAGTTTGCAAATTTTAGATTCATCTTACTTCTATTATTGTCAAAATTATAGCTAATAAGATCTCATAACGGGGTTCCTACTGCACATTTTAATTTTTTTAAAGTAAGAATGTCTTTTTTATTTAAACAAATAATTCTGGTTTGTTGATATCACTTTGACAATGGAAATATGGAACAGAAATGTTGACAATGGTAACTTGGCTCTCCAAAAACATAGTGCTAATGATAACGAGGATTCTGATAACATAGAGGGGAAACCAAGTGGAGGCAACAATATTGCAAATGGAAATCATTTTGGGAAGCCATCAAAGTTCCAGAAGGGGGTGCTTAGGACCAATTGCATAGACTGCCTGGATCGCACAAATGTTGCTCAATATGCATACGGGTTGGCTGCTTTGGGACACCAGCTTCACGCTTTGGGAGTTATAGACAATCCAAAGATAGACCTTGATGCTCCATTGGCTAATGATTTGATGGGATTTTATGAAAGAATGGGTGACACACTTGCACACCAGTATGGTGGTTCAGCTGCTCATAATAAGGTAAGGAATTTTACTTTGAATGTTGTTTGCATCTGATAGTCTTTTGGATCTAAAGATTGACTGGAATTGTACCTGCTTACCTGTTAGTTATCTGGTCGTGGACCTTACATACTGGTCATTGGTGATTAATAACCTTGATTCTTTATTTGGCTATGGCTCTTTGATACCTTTGAACTATTAATGCTGTACAGATATTTTCTGAGAGAAGGGGTCAGTGGAGAGCAGCAACCCAGTCTCAGGAGTTCTTTAGAACTCTTCAACGGTATTACAGCAATGCATACATGGATGCAGAGAAGCAAGATGCAATAAATGTGTAAGTTCTCACTGAGTCTCAGTCTTGTATCCTTTGGTTGATAACTAAGAGTTGGTTTTATAACATCTACTATGTCTGCACAGTTGTACCCCATTGCAGCGTGCATATATGCGTGTGTTTTTATTTTATTGTTAAATGTATCTGTATCAGGATTTCTTTTTTCAAACTTCAGCACTGTAAAAATGTTAATTCTTTCCCCCCTTGTAGTAGTCCTTTGATGGCTGCTCATGAAGGTTATATGTATTCTTACTGTTATGTCTGTCCTTAGCAAAAAAAACTGTTGTGCGTAGAAGTTCATGTCAGCTGATCCTTGCATGGCTCTATGTGGTTTTTATTTGTGCATACATGTAGTGCTAGAATTTGTCTTCATTCCTTCAATATTTTGAGCAGATTTCTGGGGCATTTTCAACCACAACAAGGTAAACCTGCACTTTGGGAACTGGATTCAGACCAACATTATTACGCTGGGAGGGATGGGCCAAAAGATAAGGATGAAGATGGAAGGTATGTAGGCGGCTAATTGAAGCCTTTAGAATTGATCATTTCTCTCAGATAGAATATAGGAGTCTTCATGTTTCACTTAAGTCGTCCTGGGAAAAGTCATGCACTTTCTCAAATATCATGTTTGCTTGGTTTGCATTTCTGCAAGAAGTTACATAGCTTGGATTGATACTTACTATGCGGTGGGATTAATTTTTAATTTAATCGTTTTTTTTTCCCATTATATGGCGTAAGCCACATAGGTTGGGCAATTGAAACTTTCTAGGTGAATTAATTGCCTTTATTTGAGTGTCCTTGCCCATGCATGTGTTGTGTGGTGTCTTGATTCTACAATCTTTGGAGACAGCCGTTAATAAATTTGCACAAGCTTGATCTTATGGTGGATACTCTTACATTTAACTTATTTCCTACTGATGTATGTCTCTTAAAGATTGATTTCTGACCCATTTTCTTAACTGATTGTTTTTCTATCTGAAGGACCATTTTCAAAAGATGTTTTTCTGATGGAAGCATTCTTCGTGAAAGCAGCACACCAATGTCATCACTGAATGTTAGGCAGGAGAAATTCACAAATTCAGTTTTGCCTGTGCAATCACAACAGGAAAGCAAGATTCATTCAGAGTCATCACCTGATATATCAACTTCTGAGAGTGATATTTCATATTCAAGGTTTCCTTACACAACTGCCAAAACCTATTTAATTTTCTTGGTAGATGTAGAAAATAACCCGCAATGTATTGTGCTTGCATGGTAGACATGTGGTAAAGGACAGAGAACCACAAATGAAGTCTGTATTGGTCCATAATTAATCTTAAATATTGAAACCAATCAAGAGAAGATGGAACTAGGAAGTCTAAAGAAGGCAGTTTGGAGAAAAATAGAGTATGAGATGTTTGTTTTTGAAAGGAATTTTTTATTCTCTTCTGTCAGTATATGAAAAATACAAATAATAGATATTTGTTTGTGTAACGAATCCCTTATAATTACTCTTATGAGATTAAGGATTTATAAATAGGTTTAATTTAGCATGCCTTCTTTTCTTCCCTTCTAAACAAGAAAAAGTAACTTCCTTCCCACACAACATATAATTTAATGCTTATTCTCATTAAACTTTAGTTTTAAAGGTTGAATTCAAATCAAATACTAATTGTATAAATATTATCAGGAGGAAATAAAGAAAAAAGGATAGTAACACAACGTTAAAAATACAGACAAATGTTGACATTATAATCAACTATCTACACCTGATTTGTGTATTTGTTATTTGACCCTTCTTTCCGCAAAACTGTGCGATTCACAAGTTCCTATCTAGTGTATATTGTAAAGACTGGATGATATGCTTCGATTGATGCTCACTCTGCTTATATATTTTCTGGTTTCCCTCTAGGTACACTCCCTCAATGCCTCGCAGGCAACTTTTCGGAGAGTTGCAAAGATACCGGTGCCTTGAAAGTGATCAAATATACTATTCCGAACATGGAGATTCGTACAACTTCTCAAACTTTGTTGATCTAGACTGGCTATCTTCCTCTGGGAATTCTTGCGAGGAGGAGCCATTTGAGAGGTACTTTTTTATTGAGCTGAGGGGATAATATTCTTGTTAGTGATGGAAATCAAGCAACCTAACCTACCATAAAGAGGTGTTAACAGAACAAGAACTTTCAATAGAGGGTGCAATCATTAAAGTCTGTTATTATGTTTTTTCCTTTTTCTTGGTGGGGTTGGGATCATAAGTTGGCTGCATTCTGAGAATTAGATAAAAAAGCCTAGTTAACCAAATCGTTACCTGAGACTTGGGATGTAATGGTTGCAGGTCGTCAATGCTTACAATTGAGGGGCTATCATCGGAAAATGTTGTGAACGGAATAATGGGAGACACCACCCCCTCCACAAGTGAATATGGATCCAGCTTGAAGGTGAGTAACCCTCCTTTGGAATGCTTGAAGGAGCTAGTGTTACTTTATTTACTATCTCATTGGTGTGGAACATTCATGAGGGAGATATTTGCACCTAACCATTGTCCAATTGTTATAGGATCCAGTTTTCTTGTTTTGAGTTTGGATGGTTGCTTTAGATCAGTGAACTGTTTCTTTTGGAAAAATATGATATTGAAGCCACAGTGAGATTGTGTTCCTTTTGTAATTTTTTTCCTCCCCTTAAACATAGGTCATCTGTGTCATTCATTAATATTTCCTTCTGTTGCTGCCTTGTAATCTGTAGGGTAAGGAGCAGACAGGAACAGAGTTTGATAATGGGCAAAGTTCCAATGTCGTCGAGGATTTTCCAGATAGCTTCGTGAACTGGGTGAACTATGGAGAGACACTCTGCCACTGAAGTTTGGATAATTTTTCCTCTTAATACATTTTCCTACCTTCATTTGGCTCAACCCTTTTCCGAAGATGCTGGTCCATGGATAAGAAACTATAGAGTGCATGTTAGCGGTATTGGGAACAAGGGAGAAAGAAAAGGAGTGGTACCAGGCCAACTGGCATTCACGGAAAGATTATTATTCCAAGAGGCAATTGTCGTGGCCCTGATGTACGATACCACATTGATTTCGTCATAAAACAAAATCAGTCGGAACATATACCAAAGTACAAAAGAGTAAATACCCAACAGTTAAGATTCTTTAGGAGCGCTTCCTCGGTCAGCTAATGGACTCTAGATTTTAATATTGTAAATATTCACTCTGCTCTTTGGAGCTCCTCTTTAGAATTGCAGGTCATTGATTCTTTTTGTTCCTTCATGTTATTTCGTGAACAGGCATAAAAGTAACTTTGCGGGTAAGTGTTTCTGAAAATCCCACCATTGTGGAACTGATGCTT
This sequence comes from Purshia tridentata, assembly GCA_003254885.1. Lineage (NCBI taxonomy): Eukaryota > Viridiplantae > Streptophyta > Magnoliopsida > Rosales > Rosaceae > Purshia > Purshia tridentata. Next base: position 47,244 of record QANT01004195.1, on the reverse strand, counting down.
GCCCTTGAGCGTTAATTTTAGGCCTAGAGCTGCAAGAAGTGGCGGTTGATTAAAAGGTTCACTATATGCTCTACTTTGAAATCAATAAAATAAAAAGAATTATCCAATTCAGTACACTGTGCGACGATTAATTAGGGTGTTTGAGTCAACTGAGCATACTTGGTCAGATACATACAGTTAGTCAAATTGAGCACTCTGAATTTGCACTGTCCAAATCCAAAAATATTTGATTTGAGTTTCTGATTTCAAATATATACAGATATCCAGACGTATACTATTTTTAATTTAATTTGTGTTGACCCAAAGGGCAGATTGACATGCCACATGGCATTTGCAATTGCTTCCTGTAAATAACAAATTAAGGGCAGATTGCCTTGCCTGTTAGTTGGGAATGTGCATTATGTATAGGGCGCCCAAAATCGTTAGATTTTTTAAGGAAAAAATATGGAGGGAAGTAGGTTTTGTTGGAATAAAAAAAAAAAAAAAGATATTTTTTCGAATAAGATGTGCATTTAAAAAAATTAAATGAGGAAGAATTTGACCTTAAACGTTGGAGTACTCTTCCATAAGTTTAGCCTTTTAAACAAATTTGAGGAATATATAGGTTACGCATCCAAATTTTCTATGACATCAAGGCAGTGAAACAGCCAAGAACATCACCTTAGGGAATGTCAAACAGTAATCAACGCAAGGAACCGAAACGGCCAAAATTTTTCTATTGAGAAAATTGATAATCAAAGATAAAAATCTTAGTAGGAAATACTGAATCCTGCCGCACAAGCTGCCTAGTAGTTTTAACATAAACTCAAAAAGTCAAAAACAATAAAACACAGTTACAGAAGACACAATGAAGCACCCGAACCAAGTAATCATTTAAGTTACGGCTGGAAGTGGCCTTAGAATCCTGAAGCTTGTGTGGGAATATGGGGAGCAATTCCAGAAGCACAGAAATCAGCAGAAATGATCAACCAAGAATGGGGAAGATGCGAGCCACATGCTCTAATGGAATGCCATCATCTGTGCTTTTCTTCAGCTCAGGAGTGTTGAATTCATTTCGAGGTAGGACAATGAGTTGGCCCCTGCCATGACCTTTCTCAAGAATCCAACCGCTATTGGCTACATGGTGCTCAAGGAATTTGTCCAAGGAGAGGCCTTCGATGTTGATAGCCTATGGCATACCACAAACAATTATAAGTTTTAGAGACGACAATATACAAAGCAGTGAATGAGTTACAAAAATTCAATGCATCCTTGAGAGAAAACAGTAACAAGGAAAATAACAGATATTTTAAAGCCTCCCTCAACTTAAATAGAGGTATGATTAAAGTATTCCTAAACACTGGAATACATATAAACATTGAAGCATATACCTCAGCAAGCACAGATCTGGGAACCTTTTGGTAAGTCAAGGAAAGGACATGAATTGCATAGGCTTGGATTGCTTGCTCAAAACCTGCAATCAAATCTCTTGTAAGAAATAGCTGTAGCATGTGCGGAACATACAATATAAACACACAATAATGAAAGAAAGACAATGATGAGAAAACAAGCAGCAGGAACATCCATAACACTTCCTCAAATTAAAACCATATATCTCAGGGGAACACAATAGCGTTATCACATATCCATAAAATACCTGGGACAGCTTCAACTATGTGACGATTCTTGGAGGCTTCATCCCAGAATTGACTGAATCTTCCTGTCTGCAAAAGGAAGAAGTAGATTTGTAGGCATTGCAGATGGCTATGGATTTAGATGACTGTTGAATATAAGGACCAGATAGGAAACATACCTCCAAATAGTGAGATAGAACAATTAGTGTCTTGAACTGCTCCTCCATTTGCTGATAAAGCAAAATAGAAAAAAAAAGAGGAGATTAATTGAACAACATTCAAAATCCAAGACAATATCAAATTTTGAGAGAGAAATCCATTGACATAATATAAAGAGGTAACCAGAAACTAATTAGAGCTGAATAATCCTCAAGATACAATAACCAGAAACTCATGAGAGCAGAATAACCAAGTTCCACACACACTGCAGAACCCACTTGAAATATGTCTCTCTTGTTAACGATAATAATATAAATGTAAATGGGTAGCTCATGAAATGGAAAAGCAGGAAATGAGAGAACGATACCACTCTTTCTGGAATTAAGAAGAGACAAAGGCTGAAATCAGGAGAGGGCATTGCCATCAGTGCCTGCACATTAATAATACTCATGGACATGAAACACATTTCTTATGTTTACCAATATTCAGCACACAAAAAATAACAAAAATAAAAGAAAGGCTTAAGAGCATTGGAATTTAATGCAGACCTTAACCAAGATGCGGGCAACAACTTGGGTACTCATACGGTCTGGCTCAAACTGCACCCATGAAAAAACGACATAGTTTCACAAGTAAATCATAGAACCCAAACAAAAACTACTTAAAAGCAAAAATCCTATTCCCAGATTACCTGATAGAGGCGAAGAAGGCAGAGATTGGCATCGAGACTGTAGGTTTGGGAAGAAACCTAAAAAATTGAATAGAAAACGTAGACTAATCAATCAACCATTCATTCATTCAGTTAAAACTAAATTGCCCAAGTATCAGTATTTATATTTTATAAGAATCACAGAGGCGGAGGCAGACCTGCTCATTGACATAGTTTTCAAGATCGGGAAGGATGTCGGGGTTGTACGGATTCACAGCCACCAGCTGCTCCACAGTGTACGACACTTGCTGCTGTTGCTGTGGACTGTCTCTCTCTCTTCCCATTATTGCTTCTATTCGATAATCGCTTTCTCTGAATTCGTCGTTCCTTCTTCTCCTTCAGCTCAGCTTCCACTGCTATTTCCCACAAACAAAGAGAGCTCAGAGGCTTTGAGGGTTTTGGGTCACTCTGGTTTAATCCGTAATCGTTAACGATTGTAACCACGTCAAATTACCTATATACCCCCTTTGTTTCCTTTTCTTTTCTTTTTTCTTTCTTGGGTGTATTTCTATTTTTCAGTAATACTAGGGCCAATTAGACCAAATTCAATTCACATTTTTTACTGTTTTAGCATAAAGTTCTTGTTTATTAAAAAACGAGGTAGTGGTGATATAAGGGACTATCCTTTACTAGCTGTGAATGTGATGATGAATAGCATTTTTTTTGCCTTTTTAGCATACATCACATCATAACAAAATAATATAGAGCAATAAAAACCAAAATTTTAAAAAAATCTATTTGTAATATCCTTGTTTATGTGTAAATGAGATAAAAACGAGGTGGGTGGTGATATACTTGTCCCCAAATTGGTGGGGACAAGTATTAGGAGGAGAAATTGTCAGCCCCAACTATGCTACTACTCTTCCTATGTGGCACAATGAATTGTATTTGTTACCATTGTCGGAGATGCTCTTAACACCATATACTTGAGGAAGACTTATATGCATACACCACATGCAATTGCATATTAATTACACATACATCACAATTCTTACTCCTGGACATGCATACATGCAGCTTACATTGATAAAATTTTCTATACAACAATACAAAACTATGGAATAGAAAATCACTAAAGTAGTGTCACAGATTTAAGAGATTTGATATCAAGTTCCACCCCATCCATGTCTTCTTATCAGATGGACATGCGAAGTTGAGTTCAAACATCTCCTTGCTAACATGTTCACCAGATTCACAGAATCCCACAAGCTTTGCAACAATTTCAGCACTTTCTTGCACATGTTGCATGTTATGTGGGTCTGTCCACAATTTGTTTACCAGCTGCAACCTCCTCTGTTTTCCTCCTGGTGGAATTTCCCATTTGGCATAGAGCATTTCTCTCTCCTCTGCTGTAAGTTTAGAACTCACCCTCTTAGCCAAATACTCCCTTTCTTGCTTAAGAGCCTTGATACTGCAAAGCCATGCATGCCAAGCAACAAGACTATCAATATCAAATTTTCGTATCTTAGCAGATTATAACAAATAATGAGTCAATCTGATTAGATTTATAGGACTTTATAAAGAACACTTGGTGGATGTACCTTGCTGAAACAGAGCCTGCAGGTTCGTCGCCTAAAAGTGCCGGACTTGCATTACCAAGATCTGAGAAGTGTCGCTCCAACCATTGCAATCTTTTAAGTTCAACTTCTATATATATCTGATCAGTAGGGTCTCCCTTGAATAACACATAGAATTGGGTGCGGTGTATAATTGAAACATGGCACAAATGCCATAACATGACGATTTCCTTCCTCTCCTCCTCAAAAGTCAACTGCCATGTCTCAGGAAGAGATTCATCAATCTTATCTGTCTCCTCAATTCCAGATTCTTTATCCTCCATTGCAACTACCTGAAACCATATACATTAAAAAAATGTTACTTTAAATTAAATAATGCTTGACCAGTATAGAAAGGGCATAGGACCTGTAATAAGATGTTCATAGTTGATATTAGCATGATCCCCTTTCTACGGGACCAAAAATAAAATCCAGACCCTAGTTTTCCACCCTCACGAGTCATAACATTGATCGACACAGCTGTGTTTATATTGTGAAAGACATAGAGAATGAAGGCAAAGTAATGACTAAAGGAAAAACAAACACTTTGTGAAAGGAAAAACTAACAATATCAAAAACCAGAAATTAATGCCTGATCAATATTCTTGTATGCTACTTGACCAGTAATCTTGACATTGAACAAAGCTTGAATGTCTAATGTAAAAATTCAGAAACTAAGGGAACTGCTGTACATGAAATGATTCTTACCTGGCACAACAGAAGGTGCTTTTGGTATTGTAGCTTTGCCACCCGTTCTTTCAACTCAGTAACGTAAGCTCTAATGCTTTGTATATTCTCCTCAGCAGCATTCTTGAACATTCTTTGCATTTTCTTCACATTAACTGAATTTGATTGCTGCACAGCAGGACTTCCCTCTTTTGATGATTTACGGATACCATGTTCATCACTCTTAGGTGGAGTAACTTTAAATCTTCCGGACATTGTGTCATCTCTAGGCATAGTAGCGTTGTTCTCAGGCACCTTGTTCTCAGTCTCATAATCCATCACTTTACGTGAAGAGTTCATAGGTGAGCAAGGGGACCGAATTAGATGCTGCATGTTTGCACTATTGCTCAAGGCAAAAGGAAGGATTTTCTTCTTTTTTGACGGGGTCTTGCACTCTGTGATTTCCTCACTGGTCGCAATAGAAAAAGCCAGTTGGTCTATAGATTTCTGAACATTCTCAAGCTTCCTTTCTAAAGATTCAATAGTGCTTGCCTGAGATTTCCATCGAGTGATTTCTTCTTTCAGGTTGGCCTCATCTCCAATCATAGATTCCTCAGGAATGGAGGAGCTAACTTCTTGCATTTCCTTTATTTGAGACAGCAGCTTTGCTAAAGTTTCTGCAGTTTCTTGATTTCCCAGTCGATGGGAAGCTACCTCCTTATGCAGTACTTCAAGCGCTCGATTTGCTTCATCACCAAGCTGCCTCTGACGCTGGTCAAGCTTTCGGATTTCATGCACAAGCATGGATGGATCTGTAGAAGTAACTGATCTCCTCACCATTGTCTGCCTTTGAACTGCATTTCTTGTCCGAGACTGTGGAGAAAAAGAAAGGCACCTGACGACTTGACCAGAAGGTCCACATTGGTTTGATCCCTGAAATTTTTATAACGTCAAACAATTAAGATACTGAACATGCATAAAAATCACAAATAGATAAACAGATACAAACAATTATATTACCTTCTGCACCTTGTTTCCTTTTCGTTCTAATTCAAGTTGTGATTGAACAAGGTCTCTTTGTCGCTTTAACTCTTCCATTTCCCTCTCCATCTGAAAAATAGTAAGTTTCTTTACATTTAAGAGTAAGCACATAGAAGGACTGCATGTTAACTGGATTTTGACAACATAATTAATCTTATGCCAAACGCACAGGGTTACAAAGGCCTTCCCATCAATTGAATAGTATCTCTAGGACTCAAGGTTGACTATCATTCTTACTATTTGATAGACTTAAAAAGATCTTGCATTTCTAAGCATCATACCTGCTTGATTTTCAAGTCCTTTTCTTCTAGTATGGACTTGAAATAAGAAGGGTCTGGACTTCGCAGCTCTGCTTCAAGTCTGGCAACTTCCTTCTGCAAATTATGTATGCAAGGTTAGGCTGAGTTTATTTGAAACAGAATTTGCTAATGATGTATACGAGGTTATTCAATCCAGAAGGGAGGGAATTTCTGTTAATTTTGGTACCATGTTTATTTTTGCTTTGATAGTGACTTCCTTGGCACTAGTTGCAAATGAGAGTGTATTCCTTGTTTGCTCCACATGGCTTAAAGCTGGGCTTATGGTACATATAATGGCTGTCCGAGCATTTCCCCCAAGTGAAGACTGCAATATTCGTGTAAGTTTTGAATCCCTGTATGGTATGTGACCACTTCTTTTTGCACCACTGCAAAAGAAAAACTTGTAAGACAAAGAATCACAGGCTACCTTAGCTTCATCTGAAAAGGCTACAGATGTTCTAATGTTGACATTTGGCACTTGCTTACCTTAGCTTCCTGATAACTGTTGTGAGTGTCAACAAGCTACGGTTAATGTGACTGCCTTCCTTCAATCTAGTACCATCTGCATTTGTTTGGGAGGCACGTTCACTTCCAGCAAGGTCCACAAGGTTCTGCAGAATTCCAGAATTCTAGTCAACAAAACTTCATTGTTGTTTACTAATAAGAACCTGAGTGAGGAAAAAACTGATAAACATACCAAACTGGCTCCAAAAGACTTCACAGCACCTGAGCTCTCCCGGAGGCTGCTCTCTATGGTCTGTTAAAAAAGAAAAAGGTGATAACTCTATCCTTATCATGAACACTCAAAAACTGATAAGTTAATAATACCATTTCATAAAAGCACATTGATTACATATACCAATCATCAAACATTAAAAATAAAAAAATAAATGCAGAAATTCAAAATTAAAGTATACCAGCCTGATTATCTGATGTGATCTTGAGCTTTTATCATTCAGGGCCGTTTCTCCCACTTGCCTTTGAGCTGCAAAGACAACTTTTATAATTACAAGATCGTACAAAATAAAATACTCAATTGAGAAATGTTTTTACATTTGTCACCAATTCTGATTCGTGTGGTAAAAATGAGGAAGATGCTACATTTGTATAATGGAATACAAGACATAATATTTGTAGAAGAGGATGAAAATATGAAAACAAAAAAAAGTGTTCAGTGAATGATAAAAAAGTTATTTTACCAGCTTAGAAAACAAGATTGTAATTTGATAGATGCAAAACATTTGTTTTCCCAAGCAAAAAGTATAAAGTCTTGATTCAGATAATCACCTCAAATGTTGGCCAAAGACCTTACAATTTTCAATGAACTTAAATTAACTCATTAAATGCCTCATCAGATTACCTTCACAAATTCCAATCAAGTGCCTCAAATGGGTGCCATCCTTAACGATTTCTTCATGTGGTTTGTCCACAATGGTCCCTTTCTACATTCAAAAAAGGACGTCAAAAGATAACATGAAAAGAATCCATCTAGAACACCATCAGGAAAATTTCATGTAAATACCTCAGAGTCATCCAAAAGCCGAAGGGAACCAGATTTGCGTTTCAGAAGGTCAACAACAGTTTCATTGTAGATCTCCAAAGCAGAAAATTTCAAAACAAAATCCCTCTCCGGCGTCTATGACATGAAAAAAAAACCCACGTAAGAAAAGAAAATGAAATTCATCATAGCAAACCCTTCAACCCAACCATGTCCATCCAAAATCAAGCAACCAAGGCACAAGTACAATCAGGTTATAGGAATTTCCACGCATTTCTATTGATAATGTTCCAACATGAATCATCCTGAAATAATTAGCCATGACTCAGTTTGTTTTAATACTACTTTCCCATGACTCTACAGTTTTCCTCTCACAATATGAAGAGGATTCCAAAAGCCATATAAAAGATCTTGGTATGAACTATGACTTACATTCTTGATGTGTTCAAAGATGTCCTTGACGGCATTTTCAGTGATTCCTCTCATGGTAAATGTCTTACCACTACTAGTCTGCCCATATGCAAAAATTGTTGCTGCCAAGGGAAGAATGTGAAAATCTAAGAAATGGCCAAAAGATCTTTTGAAACATGAGAAAAAATATCTAGAACTACAAGTTACTAGCTAGATGTTCAGTTACCATTCATTCCTGTAAGTACAGATAAAGCAACATCCTTGGCTCCTTCTTCATAGACCTTCTGAGTTGAGCAAATTGGGCCAAAAACCTTATCTGCACATGAACACATAATAACAATATTTGCCACTCCATTCAAATAGTGCCCATAAAAGGAAATGTACTTCTTTGAAGAAAAACATTCAACTACAGCAGTTGTAGCTAAATATTTTTGCAAATCTAAACCTAGTGAATAACACAAGAAGAATATAACAGTTTTCATGTAAGATATACCAAATGTGTATGGGTTTGCAGGCCGCTCATGATTTGGATTCTTGAAAACAATGGTGTGCTCATCCACGCAGTCCCAAGCGATAAGATCATACATAGCCTGCTCTCTCCGGCTAAGCGGCCTCAAACGAACAGTGACTAAAATTTTCTCCTCACGAACTTTTGAACCACCCGGAGTGGAACAAAGGGTCCTTTGTAGCTTAGACAATGGCGTTGCCGGTGTTGCCGGTGTCCCAACCATCATGTTCACTTACTAGCCCCCACTCTACAATATCAAACATTTCCTATCACTAATTCACTAAGGACAAGAGTAGCAAATCAATAATTCACTAGGAATCATCACCATCATAATAATGCATGAAGCTGATTGTTTACAAAATGACAATGTAGTTTTCAGTGTGTAGGACATTTTCATTTTTAGGAGCAAAATGCACAAATTTAGCAGTCAAATAATTAATAACTAATTCTTGGATTGCAAAACTTAACAGAAACAAATTGAGCATAAGAAAATCTAGCTATTAATAAAGAAATCACGTTCCTAATCATCCCCTAAAACCTAAAGCATCAAGTATCAGATTCGTTGCGAAATCTTGAAATTTCTTGTGCGCGCAACGAAATGAACCTGGAAACGACTTTTTGAAAAATAAAAAAATAAAAAAACAAAAATGAATGAAAAAGAAAAGAAATCACTGGCATTCTACATCGAACGTCATGAAACTAAAAGCATTGAAATCATCTGAAACAAAACAAAAACGAACACTAGAAGGAAGTAAACGAAATACTTACAGTAAAAATGGAGTTCTTGAAGATTGAGAGAGAGAGAAATGTTGAAGTCCAGTAGAAGTCGAATGCGAGAAAAACGACGATAGGGCTGTAGTGAAGTGTTTGGCTGTTTGGATTTTTCAGAGAGTGTGAAAATCTCAGGGGATTTTTGGAACAGAGAAAGAGAGAGGGAGAGTGTCAGTAACGGATACTTCTGTTATTTATTTCGTTATTTTTTCCGTTCGCTCAGGCACACGCGCGCACCTGAGAAAAGCATAAATATTTCCTTATTTTGAATTTCTGGCGCCCAAATTGGCTGGCTGGGTGGGGATTGGGCCCCACATTCTCTTGCACACGTGCACTGCTCACGTTCTACGTTTTAACGGACGCAGGTCATTAATGCCAGACGTGGCGTGTGGCTCCGTGTATTAAAATGGAGAAAACACGGGCCTGGCGGCCCAAACCCAATAGAAACCAAAGGCCGCATAAAAATAATCAAAAGCCCATGAATTAGGGTAGGGGGTGTGGGGTTGGAAAAATGGTAGGTTGTCCACTTGTCCTCAATATCAAATTATAAGTATGGGTGAGCCCCTAAAATCACAAACCACACACAATGCCAATTTAACCAGTTTTGATTTTTCTAAAATCAAGGCCAAAACGGTAAACACAATTGAACCAAATAAATTTATTCATTGTTGATTTGGTTTGGTCAGGTTTAAGTGGTTTGAGAAGAAAAAACAAAGAAACAAATAAATTTATATATGGAAATGAAAATGAATGTGAGAAAAATATGAAGTCAAAAGAAGATAGAGAGTAGTTTCCACTAGAGGAAGGTTGAGTTGAGAGAATCAAATAATGGGAGAAGTTGAAGAAACTGAATATGCACCGAGTATGATAATATTAAAAAGAATTCTATTTAGTTTGATCGATGTAGGTGGTTTACAAATAGTACAAATCGTTCACTAAATCGGAAATAATGGGTTTGATTCAATTTATTAATCAACAAATTTTTTATGTGTAAAAGTTAAACCAAACTGTTATGAATGGTTTGGTTTGATCTGTTTAATCAGTCAAATGTCTATTCTTATTTATAACAAATGAATATTAAAAAAAGTCAAATCTTATAACATCGACCACTCGCATCAAATCTGAACCCAACTTTAGATCCAAACCAACCAATATGCGCAAGGAAAGTCCAAAATAGACAGACAGACATTACAAATAAAGAAACGTGCAAAGAAGTCAAATCATAGGAAGATGAACTTTTTCTTTTTTTGGGTGCTCAAAGATGAACTTTTTCTTAAATTCCAAGCACAAGGCAAATATCTGAACCTCTTTATGAACAGATATAATTTCCATTTCATTAGGATTGATGTATCAACCCTAACAATATATATATATAAGGCTAATTTATCAATCCATTTCAACGTGGGTTAATTTAACAATAAAGTACGTGTGACAGACCTTAAGCCTCATGGCATTTTTTTTTTTTGGCCAAAAGCCTCATGGCATTTTAATTCAATGGAAAACAGAAAAAGAAAAAGTATACTTTCAAAAAACATTAAGCTGAAACAATCGGACAAAGGTCATGATTGTCACTTACAAACACATGCTGCATCTGACTGTTATGACAAGAATGACATGCAGCCTTTCGCTTGCATGATCTTTCTTTTCAAAACCCCACTTGAGTAATTAGGAGATGAAATCAAGGTCCCACCACGTTAGCCAATTACATTACAAGTACACATCAGTTAGAATGGTCAATGACTTTTTTACATCAACCATCACACAATATGTGATCACCAAAATGTAATATATATATATATATTACTCTTAAGTCTTAAACAATAAAGATGCATGGGTATGTTTGAGTAAGTTGTTTTTCAGGTGCTTTAAGTTCAACTATCCACCCAACAAAAAAGGAAAAACATGTTATAATATCTATAATTAGCGTAGGCTTTGAGTGTAAGAAAAGTAATATGCACCAAACAACAAATGGAGAGCCTTTGTCTGAGATGTGCCCCACAAACCATTCGAATCAATTATAAAATGGTTGAAGGTTTGGATAAATTGCCGATACATATAATTATCCGCAAGTACGATTAAGTAATTAAACTTAGTTGTTTTGCTTTTATGAGAATTCAACTACTATTATTTGCCAATTGTGATAGGGTTGAAAACTACCATGACCCATGACTCATGACCATGTTAATTGCAAACTTTTAATTTCTATATCATCATATTTTTATGCTATTTTACAAGTTTAATTTTAATATAAGATGAAACGGCATGAATATTGGTTCCAGGTACTTGATGGAGGGTGCGTAAGATAGAGAAAGAAAGCACTGGATTGCATGTCGTAGCTGGGCCTGCTCTGTCGAGTTTTAAAATTATTGTTCCTTCAATTCTAAGACAAAAGTATTGCCTAAACGTAAATGATAATGGTAAAGGATTAGGGGCCACAACAGATGATTTGCGCGCATCACTAATCAACTAAGAGAGAGAGATATATATATATATATATATATATATGTGTGTGTGTGTGTAGGCAAGTAGCTAGGTTATGATCGATGCAATCAAATGCAGCAACAAAATGCGACTATAATGTTGGAGAAAAGTGGCTCATTAGCACGAAAAGTGATTCAACTACACCAAAGTTGAGATTTTTTGATAAATTACAAATTTATATAACATTCGAATGATTAAATTGAAGAGAATATCAACGTATATAGTATTTGTGGGCTTATAAAAATATATAGTTGGATATATTAAAAAGGAAATGCACTCCAAAAGAACCTTCACTAAATGACATTGAAATGGCTTCAGTTTTGTTGAAGCTGAAAAATGTGGTTGCTGATGGAGATTTTAGATTGAATAATAAGAAAAGAGGCCATCTTGTTCATTTGGTACTATGGCTTTAAAATCTATTCTAAGCATGATCACTTGTATATATTCTGCTTTATTTAAACAGCATGCCCACCGCCTCATATTTGATTGTTTAATTACTTTTTCTAAGTGGATGTGCTAGGCCATTAGCATGTTGCTAAGCAAATGAAGTTACTCATAACATAACTTCTTTATTATTAGTTTTTCAAACTGCCTTTGAATTATTAAACATCACACAATGAATGCATGGAAACCTCATTTTATTTACGTCACTTAGTGCGTACCTAATTCATAGGTTGAAATTCAATAAACATGCATTGGCTATTTGGCTTTCAAAGGAAAGTTTTCATGACTTTTTGGTGGCTTGATTGTCGTTGATCTGAAACTGGAATTCCAATCTTTGATGTGAATAAAATTGACGTGGGGCAATTATTAATTATGAATTTATGACCTATATACGTCAACAGCTGTACAGTACGGGTATGGATAGTGCTATACTTTAAATGGCGAATTAAATAATAAATTTATGGAAAGTGTACCAAACAGAGAAGTGGCAAATGGCAATTCTGTATAGAAAGTTTGAATCTCCAAGTCTTCTTCTAATCAAGTCCTAAAACCTATAAGTTTATGACCATAATTAAATCATACGACAAATTTAGTCATCAAGTATGAATTCACAAAAATAAAAAATAAAAAATATGTCCTCAAAACCACTAATGGGCAATGGACAGCCAATGGATTTGCAACCAACTTGCTCTCCCTCGTTGGATTTCAATCTAATTCACCATAATAATTAATACTTTTTTTATTTTCTTTCTAAAGTTAAAGTACCCTTATTTCTTAATTCTTACTTTTACACACACACCACAAACCAAAATATTACGTTAAAGGCATATGATGTCGGTGGTACTTGCCACATCAGACATCGAAATCCTAGCCTTTTGTCCCTTTTCTCACAAAGCCAAACGCGAATTGGCAGCGGGTGACCCACTCACCCACATTTGGTACGTGCGGGCCCACGTCTGACGTGTCCGTGGGGACCACCCTATTATATCCAATCCAAATTATCGGTGCCAATACCCTACCAACAACTCCACTTCTACCTCGCTCTTCATGTGTAATCTGATCTCTCAAGCAGCGAGTGAGATTCTGTCAGCCTACCAATCAATACGAGCCACGTCACTCGACGAGAAGACCTTGGAATTTGTATTTCGGTTTTCCGACACAAGTGACGTGACCCCTCACCGTAACGCCTCTGGCGCGCTGTAACCGAACTTTCCCCAATAAAAGCCCACTGTACGTTCGTGTTTTCTTTTTTCTTTTTCTTCTTACTTTTCCCTTTCTTTCTGGTAGGGGTAGCTAATTGAAAAGGGAAATGACAAAAATGCCCCTGACGGAGAGAGAAACAACACCCGCCAAAACCCGTTACCTCCCCAAAGGGCGTCAGGTCAAAGAAAACAGGACCCACAGAAAAACCAGGACAGGCTCATAGGCCAAGACTCAAGAAGAGTAACATGCTCATAAATTAATTAGAAATATATAGATGGACTTGTTTATACTTTGTTCAAACGCTGAAGGTACAGAAGGAATTAGAACAATTATAATATGATGGTAGAAATTAAGAAACAAAAGCAGAGGAATTAGAAGGAGTTGAAGAAGAAAGTGGATAATTTAATAAATTAAAGAAAAAAGTAGATTTGGAGAAGATGAGTAAAAAAACAGTAATGGGTTAAATATTATATGGGATGGGAAAGCGGGAAAAAAGCGGTTTTGTGAAAGGAACAACCAAACCACAGGAAGGTGTGGCCGCAGTATACACAACAGTAACACTGGTTTTCACAAAAACAGAGGCACTGTTTCAAAAACTATTAACCTTATTTTTTTGCTAAGAATTATTAATTAAACTCCATTACCCACCACCAGGAAGGTGAAGGAGGATGACATGACCTCCTCTCTTTCCCTCATTATGCCCATATAAAAAGGCTGTCTAGTCTTCATCTTCTCCATCCCATTCTCATTGCCTTTCTTTCATTCTCTCATTCTCTGCGTTTTGAACCTCTGCCTTTATTCCTTCAAATATTCATTCATTCATTCATTCATTTCTAGCTTTCTCCTTTCCACAAAATATTGATTGGTTGATTGGTGCTTAGTGGTACGTTTGGTGGCATAATTTCAAGGTAAAGTTATTACCAAAGAAAGAGTAGACAAATATCAAAGTAGTGTTATATTTTACACATTGTTTGATATTGATCCTTAACTCTAAATTCAATGTTTCTTGCTAAGCTAGCTTAATTTGACACTTTTGTAGATATTTTCAGTCAGTTCTTTCCCACCCCCGATAATTGCTCTTTGCTCCCATCAGCACAGCACCATTACAATAAATATATAATAGGATCAGATCCAGCATATTCTTCAACAAAATACATATATTATATTTTTCATCTTATTATATGTACCACCTTTCTACATAACCTTTGTTCTATACCAGAAAATGGTACAAACTACAATGTAGTATAAATTATAAAATATATATGCTATATGTACACCTGTATTGTTATACTTATAAAATATTTATCCAATACCAAAGATTGGATTACATTAAACCCCATGAACCCAATGGGCCTATATAGAACAGGGTTTATCCTTATCAATGTATAGGAAATAACTACAAAGTCTAAAAGTCCAAAAGTCCAACTTGTGAATCATCACCAGTAATAGCACCAACCTCCTTTGATGCCCCACCCTCTTCACTTTCTCTGACCCTTCTTTAACACCGCCAAAAATTAAATTTCTTGCCCACTTTCCATGATTCTGGTTTCTTGTGGAAAATCCTCTGGATTTCTTGGAGACCAAGGCCTGTAATATAAAGGGCAACTATATGCTTGAATACCAAGGCCTTTAAATGAAATGGCTTAAAATGTTTGACCTTCTCATTTCTTACCATATGTTGCAGTGAAATACTGAAATTATTAGGATCCTATCCTCATTTTTTTTACAGATACGCAATAATTCCAATATATCTTGCGCATGTACGAAATTACCCCTAAAAGTGTATCATTTTGCAGTATTTGTAAAATAAATAAGACCAAGGGTAAAAAGGATAAAAAGAGATTTCCGGGGTACCCTTTTCAGATTTTGTGACCGTCTTGTCCGAGTCTTTCACTTACTCATTTGGTCTTGGGCTACCACTATAAATCACCTACCAACTTTGCCTACCAAACCACACCATTCACCCTTCTCTGTTTTCTCTTGGGAGTTTCCTTTTCTCTGTTTTCTTGGTCTAGGTACTGCTAGTCTCTGTTATTTTCTTGCACTTCTGTGTTTTTCTTGTTCTTGTTCTTCTTGGTAATTGTCTTTTTGGCTTAAAAGTCTGGAGCTTTTAAATCATGTAGATCACTGTGTTCTGAATGCTGGGTCAGATATGCTCTGTTTCGGTTTCAAAGCAGCAGTATTTTAGCATAGATCTTCATGCTTTTCATTATGCTGTTGTTTGTTGAATATTCATCACTATTATAATATTATAGAACAAAGAAAAAAAGCGTTTTTCTTTTTGACTTGTTTGTCTCAGTCCAACAAGCAAAAAGAAAATGGATTTTTCATCTGATGGAGTCTTTCCAACTTTTTTCTTGGACAAAAATTCATTCCCATATATTCTTTTTGTTCAAATTATCTACTTTTTGTCAACTCTGCCTTCAATGCACCATTTTTCGTTCTCATCTTTTTTCCATAAACGTAAATGATGTCTCTCTTTGTTTTTTGTTATAGCGTTTTCTCTGCTTTTGCTAAGAACTCGTAATTTTTAATATGTTTCTGGTTGGAACTTGGATCTAATTGTTAAATACTTAAAGTCAGTGGTTAAGCTTCCAAAGACCACTGGGTTCTTTCCATAATTCTCTAGGGGCACTATTTAAGGTTGCAATTCTTAGTTGAACCTATACTCAAATTAAAATTTGTATATTGTGGTTGGTGGCCGGTGGCCGGTGGTTGGTTTTAGAAAAACAAAGAAATCTTTGCCTTCTAGAATAATACTATTAAATATAATTAAGGTTGTAACGTTGACTTTATGTTGGTGATTATCCATTTATCCATCTCTATTTATTGTGGAGTTTCTGAACTTTCTGGATAACATGTTATACTCATAGTGGGATTGTACTTCTTGCAGTTTTCAGGTTCTCTGTTTTTGTTTAAGCTGCTAGCAATGGCTGAACGTGTGCTGACCCGTGCTCACAGCCTCCGCGAGAGGTTGGATGAGACTCTCTCTGCCCACAGGAATGAGATCGTGGCCCTGCTTTCAAGGTACATGTCTCAGATCATTATTATATCTATATGTTGAACAGAAACATGTTCATTTTTTTAATATTTTTTATGAACATTATGCCTTGTATAGAAGCATGTAGTATCAAGATGGTTCTTGTTAAATATTTATAATAAAAAAGAGAAGTAATAAGCACATTTGTTTAGGACTGAAAATAAAGTAGTTTTAAGGCCTGCTTATGTGAGGGCTTGTGGAATGTTGTAGGATTGTGAACAAGGGAAAAGGGTTTCTCCAACCCCATCAACTCATTGCTGAGTTTGAAGCAATTCCTGAAAAGAACAGACAGAAGCTGCTGGATGGGGCTTTTGGAGAAGTTCTGAACTCTACCCAGGTAAACATAGATCTCATTGATTTGCTAAGCATTCATTATTTCTGAGTTTACTCGGTGATTTTCCTACAATTTCTTTCTTCTTAATTCTTATTGTTTTGTAATGTAGGAAGCTATTGTTTTCCCTCCATGGGTGGCCCTTGCTGTTCGTCCCAGACCCGGTGTCTGGGATTACATTCGTGTGAATGTCCACGCACTCGTTGTTGAGACACTGAGTGCAGCTGAGTACTTGCACTTCAAAGAGGAACTTGTTGATGGAAGGTAGATTTTGGGTTTTTTATGCTTGATTTGGCTGTTAAATTCCTTGGTGCTTTGTTGATATCTTAACAATTTGTGCTACTTTTAATTGCAGTTCCAATGGAAACTTTGTGCTTGAGTTGGACTTTGAACCATTCAATGCATCTTTCCCACGCCCAACTCTCTCAAAGTCCATCGGAAATGGTGTTGAGTTCCTCAACCGTCATCTTTCTGCAAAGCTCTTCCATGACAAGGAGAGCATGCATCCATTGCTCGAATTTCTCCGAGTTCACTGCTACCAGGGCAAGGTATGAGTGGCTGCATATCCATTTCTCTCATTGACAAACGTTACCACCATAGATTGATTGTTGTACTATTGAGTTAATTGGTATTTGTTTTTTTTTTTTTTTTTT